>CM053027.1:219380699-219409985 GCA_028564925.1 Lithobates sylvaticus | reverse complement strand
GCAGGTATGGTAAGTCTTATGCCGCGTACACACGTGCGGACTTTTGCCGGCGGACCTAGTCCAGCGGACAATCCCGCCGGACTTTCCAGCTGGGTCCGCTGGACTTTCCGAGCGTGTGGACTTGCCCACACACGTGCGGACTTGCCCACACACGCACGGACTTCTCCGGCGGATAATCCGCCGGCCAAAGTCCGCGGGACTTTTGAAAATGAACGGACTTGCCGCTCATCGGCAGTCCGTTCATTTAGCACGTGACTTCAGGTACGTAGCTAGCGTAGGCAGTAAATGCCGGCGCGCTAGCTCCGTCACCTGTCATGGATTTAAAGGGAATCCCCACGCCGAAAAACGGCGTGGGGGTTCCCCCCAAATCCATGTCAGACCCTCATCCGAGCACGCAGCCTGGCAGGCCAGGAAAGGGGTGGGGACGAACGAGCGCCCCCCCCCCCCCCTGAGCCGTACCAGGCCGCGTGCCCTCAACATGGGGGGTGCCCTGGGGAAAGGGGGGCCGCGCGGCCCCCCCACCCCAAGGCACCTTGTCCCCATGTTGATGAGGACAAGGGCCTCTTCCCGACAACCCTGGCCGTTGGTTGTCGGGGTCTGCGGGCGGGGGCTTATCGGAATCTGAGAGACCCCTTTAATAAGGGGCCCCCCAGATACCGGCCCCCCACCCTATGTGAATGAGTATGGGGTACGATGTACCCCTACCCATTCACCTAAGGTGTAAAATGTAAAGTAAAAAAAAAACCCACACTTTTGAAAAAATAGTTTATTGCACTGCTCCGGGGGTCTTCTTCCGTCTTGGGGGTCTTCTCGCCGGACTCCCCCGCCATTTACCAAGCTCTTTTACCGAGCGGGGGAAGTCCGGCTACCTTCTTCGTCGTCGCCGCCGCCGTCTGGGGGTCTCGATCCGCCTTCGGGGGTCTTCTTCCGTCTTGGGGGTCTTCTCGCCGGACTCCCCCGCCATTTACCAAGCTCTTTTACCGAGCGGGGGAAGTCCGGCTACCTTCTTCGTCGTCGTCGCCGTCGTCTGGGGTTCTCGATCCGCCTTCGGGGGTCTTCCGGGGGTCTCTTCTGTTCTTGCGGCGGTCGTCGTCTTCCGCGCCGCCGGCGCCTTGTCCTTCTTCTTGTCCTTCTTGTTCTTGTTCTTCTTCTTCTTCCGATGTTGACCCGACGCTCTCTCTGCCCGGAATGCCTGTGCCGCTCTGCGCTAGGACTTATATAGGGGCATGGGGACAGGGTCACATGTTCATGTCACATGGTGACCCCGCCCCCTTGCGATGTCACAGTCCCAGCATCCTCCGGGACTGTGACAACACAAGGGGGCGGGGTCACCATGTGACATGAACATGTGACCCTGCCCTCATGCCCCTATATAAGTCCTAGCGCAGAGCGGCACAGGCATTCCGGGCAGAGAGAGCGTCGGGTCAACATCGGAAGAAGAAGAAGAAGAACAAGAAGGACAAGAAGAAGGACAAGAAGAAGGACAAGGCCCCGGCGGCCCGGAAGACGACGACCGCCGCACGAACAGAAGAGACCCCCGGAAGACCCCCAAAGGCGGATCGAGAACCCCCAGACGGACGAAGACCCCCGAAGAAGGATCGAGACCCCCAGACGACGACGAAGAAGGTAGCCGGACTTCCCCCGCTCGGTAAAAGAGCTTGGTAAATGGCGGGGGAGTCCGGCGAGAAGACCCCCAAGACGGAAGAAGACCCCCGAAGGCGGATCGAGACCCCCAGACGGCGGCGACGACGAAGAAGGTAGCCGGACTTCCCCCGCTCGGTAAAAGAGCTTGGTAAATGGCGGGGGAGTCCGGCGAGAAGACCCCCAAGACGGAAGAAGACCCCCCGAAGGCGGATCGAGACCCCCAGACGGCGGCGACGACGAAGAAGGTAGCCGGACTTCCCCCGCTCGGTAAAAGAGCTTGGTAAATGGCGGGGGAGTCCGGCGAGAAGACCCCCAAGACGGAAGAAGACCCCCGGAGCAGTGCAATAAACTATTTTTTCAAAAGTGTGGGTGTTTTTTTTTTTACTTTACATTTTACACCTTAGGTGAATGGGTAGGGGTACATCGTACCCCATACTCATTCACATAGGGTGGGGGGCCGGTATCTGGGGGGCCCCTTATTAGAGGGGTCTCTCAGATTCCGATAAGCCCCCGCCCGCAGACCCCGACAACCAACGGCCAGGGTTGTCGGGAAGAGGCCCTTGTCCTCATCAACATGGGGACAAGGTGCCTTGGGGTGGGGGGGCCGCGCGGCCCCCCTTTCCCCAGGGCACCCCCCATGTTGAGGGCACGCGGCCTGGTACGGCTCAGGGGGGGGGGGCGCTCGTTCGTCCCCACCCCTTTCCTGGCCTGCCAGGCTGCGTGCTCGGATGAGGGTCTGACATGGATTTGGGGGGAACCCCCACGCCGTTTTTCGGCGTGGGGATTCCCTTTAAATCCATGACAGGTGACGGAGCTAGCGCGGCGGCATTTACTGCCTACGCTAGCTACGTACCTGAAGTTACGTTCGAAATGAACGGACTGCTCCGTGTGTGGGCAAGTCCGTTCATTTTCAAAAGTCCCGCGGACTTGCCTACTAACGGCGGGATTGTCCGCTGGACTGCCAAGTCCAGCGGATAATTTTAAAACAAAACTTAAAACTTTGGTCCGCCGGACTTTGGCGCCAAAAAGTCCGCCGGCGCCCACACACGAGGGGATTATCCGCTGGACTTCAGTCCAGCGGATAATCCCGCGGGATTGTCCCTTCGTGTGTACGCGGCATATCATTTCATGTCCAAGCCTTTGTGCCAAGTCGGATCCTGCATGAATTTTCTGGGGTTTCTAAACTTTTTTTGTATAGTGGAAAAGCCCTTTGAACACTGTTTACATTTGTGGGCGTGACTTACGTATGCTTTAAAAAAAAAAAATCATATATATATATATATATATATATATTTTTTTACATTGTCCCTTAACCACTTGCAGACCGCCCCATGTAGATATACGTCAGCAGAATGGCACGTACAGGCAAAATCACGTACCTGTACGTGACATTCTTCTGGCGGGTGGGGTGTCCGATCGGAACCCCCTCCGCCGGCGGGGACGGTCGGCATCGCTTCAGGAGCGATCCGGGACGAGGGGACGGCCAGTGGTTTCTGGCCACCCCCTCGTGATCGCTCCTGGCGAATGAAAAGCTTCCCCTTCCTGTCTATTGTATAGACAGGAAGGCGGAAGTGATGTCACGCTCGGTGCACCGGTCTATGTGACCTGGGACGCCGAGCTGTGAACGTGTAAAGGTTAGTGCACAACAGTACACTGACACCAGTACACATAGGCACATATTCCACCCCCCTGTCACCCCCTGATCACCCCCCAGATCACCCCCTGCCCCCCCAGTCACAGTGTCACTAATTGCAGTGATCATTTATTTACTGATCACTGCATTTAGTGTCAGTGTTACTGTAATAACTGTCAGGGCAGTTAGTTTTAGGTCTAAGGTAGCCCCCTAACCCCCCCCCCCCAATAAAGGTTTAACCCCCTGATTGCCCCTAGTTAACCCCTTCACCCCCTTTTGCCAGTGTCACTAAGCGATCGTTTTTCTGATCGCTGCATTAGTGTCGCTAGGTAACCATTTTTTTTTATTTTAACCGCCATGTTTATATAGGTTCATAAATAGGTTTATAGGTCAGGTACCCCCATATTACAACCTAAATAAAGGTTTTAACCCCCTGATTGCCCCTAGAGTTAACCCTTTCACCAGTGATCACCGTATAAGTGTCACTGGTGACGCTGGTTAGCCAGTTAGTTATTTCGTTATTTAGGTTCCCGTCAGGTTTTTATATAGCGTCAGGTACCCCCATATATTGCCTAATAAAGGTTTTAACCCCCTGATTGCCCCTAGTTAACCCTTTCACCCCCTTTTGCCAGTGTCACTAATGCCTCGTACACACGTAGGGACTTTTGCCGGCGGACCTAGTCCAGCGGACAATCCCGCGGGACTTTCCGGCTAGGTCCGCTGGACTTTCCGAGGGTGTGGACTTGCCCACACACGCACGGACTTCTCCAGCGGATAATCCGCCGGCCAAAAGTCCGCGGGACTTTTGAAAATGAACGGACTTGCCCACACACGGAGCAGTCCGTTCATTTCGAACGTAACTTCAGGTTACGTAGCTAGCGTAGGCAGTAAATGCCGCCGCGCTAGCTCCGCAAGCTGGCATGGATTTAAAGGGAATCCCCACGCCGAAAAAACGGCGTGGGGGTTCCCCCCAAATCCATGTCAGACCCTCATCCGAGCACGCAGCCTGGCAGGCCAGGAAAGGGGTGGGGACGAACGAGCGCCCCCCCCCCCTGAGCCGTACCAGGCCGCGTGCCCTCAACATGGGGGGTGCCCTGGGGAAAGGGGGGCCGTGCGGCCCCCCCACCCCAAAGCACCTTGTCCCCATGTTGATGAGGACAAGGGCCTCTTCCCGACAACCCTGGCCGTTGGTTGTCGGGGTCTGCGGGCGGGGGCTTATCGGAATCTGGGAGCCCCCTTTAATAAGGGGGCCCCCAGATACCGGCCCCCCACCCTATGTGAATGAGTATGGGGTACAATGTACCCCTACCCATTCACCTAAGGTGTAAAATGTAAAGTACAAAAACACACACACTTTTGAAAAAATATTTTATTGCACTGCTCCGGGGGTCTTCTTCCGTCTTGGGGGTCTTCTCGCCGGACTCCTCCGCTCTCTTCTGCTCTTTTACCTAGCTCTTTCACGAGGGGAGGAGTCCGGCTACCTTCTTCGTCGTCGCCGCCGTCGTCGTCTGGGGGTCTCGATCCGCCTTCGGGGGTCTTCCGGGGGTCTCTTCTGTTCTTGCGGCGGTCGTCGTCTTCCGCGCCGCCGGCGCCTTCTCCTTCTTCTTGTCCTTCTTGTTCTTCTTCTTCTTCGGATGTTGACCCGACGCTCTCTCTGCCCGGAATGCCTGTGCCGATCTGCGCTCGGACTTATATAGGGACATGGGGGACAGGTTCACATGCACATGTCACATGGTGACCCCGCCCCCTTGTGTTGTCACAGTCCCGGAGGATGCTGGGACTGTGACATCGCAAGGGGGCGGGGTCACCATGTGACATGAACATGTGACCCTGTCCCCCATGTCCCTATATAAGTCCGAGCGCAGATCGGCACAGGCATTCCGGGCAGAGACAGCGACGGGTCAACATCGGAAGAAGAAGAAGAACAAGAAGGACAAGAAGAAGGAGAAGGCGCCGGCGGCACGGAAGACGACGACCGCCGCAAGAACAGAAGAGACCCCCGGAAGACCCCCGAAGGCGGATCGAGACCCCCAGACGACGGCGGCGACGACGACGAAGAAGGTAGCCGGACTCCCCTCGCTCGGTAAAAGAGCTTGGTAAATGGCGGGGGAGTCCGGCGAGAAGACCCCCAAGACGGAAGAAGACCCCCGGAGCAGTGCAATAAACTATTTTTTCAAAAGTGTGGGTGTTTTTTTTTACTTTACATTTTACACCTTAGGTGAATGGGTAGGGGTACATCGTACCCCATACTCATTCACATAGGGTGGGGGGCCGGTATCTGGGGGGCCCCTTATTAAAGGGGGCTCCCAGATTCCGATAAGCCCCCGCCCGCAGACCCCGACAACCAACGGCCAGGGTTGTCGGGAAGAGGCCCTTGTCCTCATCAACATGGGGACAAGGTGCTTTGGGGTGGGGGGGCCGCACGGCCCCCCTTTCCCCAGGGCACCCCCCATGTTGAGGGCACGCGGCCTGGTACGGCTCAGGAGGGGGGGGCGCTCGTTCGTCCCCACCCCTTTCCTGGCCTGCCAGGCTGCGTGCTCGGATGAGGGTCTGACATGGATTTGGGGGGAACCCCCACGCCGTTTTTTCGGCGTGGGGAGTCCCTTTAAATCCATGCCAGGTCACGGAGCTAGCGCGGCGGCATTTACTGCCTACGCTAGCTACGTAACCTGAAGTCACGTGCTAAATGAACGGACTTGCCGATGAGCGGCAAGTCCGTTCATTTCAAAAGTCCCGCGGACTTGCCCACTAACGGCGGGATTATCCGCTGGACTGCCAAGTCCAGTGGATAATTTGAAAACAAAACTTCAAACTTTAGTCCGCCGTACTTTGGCGCCAAAAAGTCCGCCGGCGCCCACACACGAGGGGATTATCCGCTGGACTTCAGTCCAGAGGATAATCCCGCGGGATTGTCCCTTCGTGTGTACGCGGCATAAGCGATCGTTTTTCTGATCGCTGCATTAGTGTCACTGGTGCCGCTAGGTAGCCAGTTTTTTTTTTTTTAACCGCCAGGTTTATATAGGTTCATAAATAGGTTTATAGGTCAGGTACCCCCATATTACAACCTAAAGGTTTTAACCCCCTGATTGCCCCTAGAGTTAACCCTTTCACCAGTGATCACCGTATAAGTGTCACTGGTGACGCTGGTTAGCCAGTTAGTTATTTCGTTATTTAGGTTCCCCGTCAGGTTTTTATATAGCGTCAGGTACCCCCATATATTACCTAATAAAGGTTTAACCCCCTGATTGCCCCTAGTTAACCCTTTCACCCCCTTTTGCCAGTGTCACTAAGCGATTGTTTTTCTGATCGCTGCATTAGTGTCACTGGTGCCGCTAGGTAGCCAGTTTTTTTTTGTATTACTGTTACGGGTGACGCTGGTTAGTTAGCTTGTTTTTTATACTGTCAGGGCACCCGCCATTTATTACCCAATAACGGTTTAACCCCCTGATCGCCCGGCGGGTGATATCAATTAGGTTTTAGGGTCAAATAAGGTCTGCGTCGCCCCAGGTTAGTGCCAGTACCGCAAACACCCACGCGCAAAGCATACACCTCCCTTAGTGGCACAGTATCTGAACAGATCAATATCTGATCTGATCAGATCTATACTAGCGTCCCAGCAGTTTAGGGTTCCAAAAAAACGCATTGTTAGCGGGATCAGCCCAGATACCTGCTAGCACCTGCGTTTTCCCCCTCCGCCCAGCCCAGCCCACCCAAGTGCAGTATCGATCGATCACTGTCACTTACAAAACACTAAGCACACATAACTGCAGCGTTCGCAGAGTCAGGCCTGATCCCTGCGATCGCTAACATTTTTTTTGTGGTAGCGTTTTGATTCAGTCGCTAACAGTCAGGAGCTTTTTTACCTGTGAATCTCAAAAAAATAAAAAAAACAAAAATAGTTGTTGTTTTATTGTTCTCTCTCTCTCTCTATTCTCTCTCTATTGTTGCTCTTCTTTTACTCCATTCTATTCTGCAATGTTTTATTATGTTTTATCATGCTTGCTTTTCAGGTATGTAATTTTGTTTACTGTGTTTTAGTGTTAAGCATTTTTTTGTTTTCAGGTGCGCCATTCAGTTGCAGCGCGGATTTATTTATCTTGACAGCAACAGCGTTTGCTCCCACGATACATAAAGCCGCGACTCCAACGCTGTAGGAGGTGATTTCACCACCACAGTTAAAAAAAAGAGCATATGTGCCGAAGCATGGGGGCAGCAGGGGGGGGGGGGGAGGAGCGATTGGCTCCTAATGCCACGTACATACGGTCGAAATTCTGACATAACTTTTGCGGGAGGATGCCCCCATGCATCGGCATATATAAATGGTGCATGTATGCCCATCATTAGAAGTGGGTGGATGAAGGGAGGTATTCTAATGGTGGGCATACCCACCAATCAATCTCTTTTTTTCGTTCAGCCCAGAGGCTGCATGAAAAAAAAAAGATTACAATATATGTCCAGTATGTTGCTGGACTTTGAATGGTTATACCAGAATGATGCCTGCAGGTTTAGGTATCATCTTGGTATCATTCTTTTCAGCCAGTGATCGGCTTTCATGTAAAAGCAATTCTAGCGGGTAATTAGCCTCTAGACTGCTTCTACAAGCAGTGGGAGGGAATGTCCCCCCTCCCGGATATAAACCGCGCCATTGGGAAATTGGGAAAGCATTTTATCACACCAATCTTGGTGTGGTCAGATGCTTTGAGGGCAGAGGAAAGATCTAGGGTCTAATAGACCCCAATTTTTTCAAAAAAAGAGTACCTGTCACTGCCTATTGCTATCATAGGGGATATTTACATTCCCTGAGATAACAATAAAAATCATAACAAAGAAAAAAAATGGAAGGAACAGTTTAAAAATAAAATAAAAAAGCTAAATAAATAAAAAAAAAAACTAAAGAAAAAAAAAAAAAGCACCTCTGCCTCCCCTTCTCTTGCGCAAAGGCGTACACAAGCGTTGGTCTGGCGTCATATGTAAACAGCAATTGCACCATGCATGTGAGGTATCACCGCGAAGGTCAGATCGAGGGCAGTAATTTTAGCAGTAGACCTCCTCCGTGAATCTAATGTGGTATCATGTAAAGGCTTTTAAAGGCTTTTAAAAATGTATGTAGTTTGTCGCCACTGCGTGTTTGTGCACAATTTTAAAGCATGTCGTGTTTGGTATCCATGTACTCGGCCTAAGATCATATTTTTTATTTCATCAAAAATTTGAGCAATATAGTGTGTTTTAGTGCATTAAAATAAAAAAAAAGTGTATTTTTTTCCACAAAAAATGCGTTTGAAAAATCGCTGCGCAAATACTGTGTGGAAAAAAAAATGCAACACCCACCATTTTAATCTGTAGGGCCTTTGCTTTAACAATATATATAGTGTTTGGGGGTTCAACGTAATTTTCTTGCAAAAAAAAAAAAAATATGTTTTCATGTAAACAAAAAGTGTCAGAAAGGGCTTTGTCTTCAAGTGGTTAGAAGAGTGGGTGACGTGTGACATAGGCTTCTAAATGTTGTGCATAAAATGCCAGGACAGTTCAAACCCCCCCCCCAAATGACCCCATTTTGGAAAGTAGACACCCCAAGCTATTTGCTGAGAGCAATGTTGAGCCCATTAAATATTTTTTTTTTTTGTCCCAAGAGATTGAATAATGAAAAAAAATATATATATATATTTTTTTTACAAAAAGTTGTCACTAAATGATATATTGCTCAAACATGTCATGGGCATATGTGGAAATACACCCCAAAATACATTCTGTTGCTTCTGAGTACGGGAATACCACATGTGTGGGACTTTTTGGGAGCCTAGCTGCGTACGGAACCCCAAAAACCAAGCACCGCCTTCAGGCTTTCTAAGGGTGTAATTTTTTTATTTCACTTCTCACTGCCAATCACAGTTTCGGAGGCCATGGAATGCCCAGATGGCATAAAACCCCCCAAAATGACCTTATTTTGGAAAGTAGACACCCCAAGCTATTTGCTGAGAGGTATGGTGAGTATTTTGCAGATCTCGCTTTTTGTCACAAAGTTTTGAAAATTGAAAAAAAAAAAAAAAAAATGTTTTTTTCTTTACTTTCTTCATTTTCAAAAACAAATGAGAGCTGTAAAATACTCACCATGCCTCTCAACAAATAGCTTGGGGTGTCTACTTTCCAAAATGGGGTCATTTGGGGGGGGTTTTTGTGCTATTTTGGCATTTTATGGCCTTCGAAACTGTGATAGGTAGTGAGGAGTGAAATCAAAAATTTGCACCCTTAGAAATCCTGAAGGCGGTGCTTGGGTTTCGGGGCCCCGTACGCGGCTAGGCTCCCAAAAAGTCCCACACATGTGGTATCCCCATACTCAGGAGAAGCAGCAAAATGTATTTTGGGGTGCAATTCCACATATAACTATGGCATGTGTGAGAAATATATCATTTAGTGACAACTTTTTGAAAAAAAAAAAATTATTTTTTATTTTTGTCTTTATTCAATCACTTGGGACAAAAAAAAAATATTTCAATGGGCTCAACATGCCTCTCAGCAAATAGCTTGGGGTGTCTACTTTCCAAAATGGGGTCATTTGGGGGGGGGGGGTTTTGTACTTCCCTGCCATTTTAGCACCTCAAGAAATGAAATAGGCAGTCATAAATTAAAAGCGGTGTAAATTCCAGAAAATGTACTCTAGTTTGTAGACGCTATAACTTTTGCGCAAACCAATAAATATACGCTTATTGGCATTTTTTTTTACTAAAGACATGTGGCTGAATACATTTTGGCCCAAATGTTTGACTAAAATTGAGTTTATTAGATTTTTCTTATAACAAAAAATAGAAAATCTATTTTTTTTCCAAATTTTCGCTCTTTTTCCGTTTATATCGCAAAAAATAAAAATCACAGAGGCAATCAAATACCATCAAAAGAAAGCTCTATTTGTGGGAAGAAAAGGACGCAAATTTCGTTTGGTTACAAAATTGCATGACCGCGCAATTACCAGTTAAAGTAGTGCAGTGCGAAATTGAAAAAAGACCTCTGGTCCTTAAGCTGACAATTGGTCCGGGGCTGAAGTGGTTAAAGAAAAAAAAAAAATCTGATCACTTTTATTGCTGTCACAAGGAATGTAAACATCCCTTGTGAAAGTAATAGGTTATGACAGGTACTCTTTATGGAGGGATTGGGGATCTAACCCAAAATCCCTCCTTTGCACTTAAAAGTACTCAGATAGCCAAAATTGGCGCTATTGGTAGCCGAGTAAACAGGAAGTGACGTTGTGACGTCGCTTCCGGGATTTTACATCAGAGACCCGATCACAGCCGAATCCGGCTTTGTTTGGGTCTCAGCCTAGGCAGTGGGCTTGGGTCTCCGGGTGGGATAGGAGGCCCGGAAAGTTGCGGGAGAGGGAGACGTCCCCTCCCACTCCTTTAGGATAATGGCTGACCCGCTCTAAAAAGTGGTTGCAGCTGCAGGCATCATCCCAGTATAACCCTTTCAAGCCATGAACGCAAATATGCATACGGTCGGCTTAAAGGGGCTTTTGCAATCTTTTGTAATTTGTCGTTTGTTTTGGATTTTTGCAGCCTTGTTTTCCTTTTTACATTTTCTGTTATATTCTTTGTAACATTTAAACGATTATAGTGTTCCTTCATTTTTATATTTTTTAAAGGCTCTTTTCTTATTATTTATAACTTTTTAACTTTGGCTGTGGGCCACATAGGTTTTATTTTTAGCCTTTTAAACGTATTGCACATGGGAATATGCTTTGCAGAGAGTTCACATACAGTCTTTTTGAAGACTTACCATTTCTGTTCTGGGTTTATCGAAGCTAATATTCCCTCCCAGTCTAAGTCCTGGGGAGCAGCCCTCATTCTTAGAAAATTTGCTCTCTTAGGCCCCTTTCACACTGGGGCGTTTTTCATGCGGTGCAGCGCTAAAAATAGCGCCTGTTCACCGCATGAAAAAATCCTGCCCCATTCACTCCAGTGTGAAAGCCGGCGGGCTTTCACACTGGAGCGGTGCGCTAGCAGGACGGCAAAAAAAGTCCTGCTAGCAGCATCTTTGTAGCGGGATAGGAGCGGTGTGTTCACCGCTCCTATACCGCTCCTTCCCATTGATTACAATGGGGGACCGCGGTAAAACCGCGGCAATACGGCGGTTACCGCGGCAATACCGCGGCTACGGCGGCGCTCTGCGGGGGGTGTTTAACCCTTTTTTTCGGCCGCTCGCGGGGGGTAAAACCGCACCGCGAGCGGCCGAAAAACGCGGTGAAAACGACGGTAAAGCAGCGCTAAATATAGCGCTGCTTTACCGTCACCGCGGATCACCGCCCCAGTGTGAAAGGGGCCTTAAAGTTAAGTGTTTTTATCTTTCCCATATGTGTTTGTTGCTTACAGCTAACATTAAATGAAATCATGTTATGGTCACTGCTACCCAGATGTTCTTATATATGAATATTGGTAAAAAGCTCTGCATAGTTTGAGATTACCAGGTCCATCAGAGCGTCATTTCTAGTCGGGAAACTGGACCATAAAATTGTCTTGTAATAGGTTTACAAATGTTTGCCCTTTAACTGTCCAGCAGTGCCATTACTCCAGTCAATTTCCGGGTAGTTAAAATACCCCATTATTATCATTGTCCCAGCTTTTGTAGTCCTTTCCATCTGTGCGAGGAGCTCAGTCTCCACCTCCTCTTTAACACTGGGAGGTCTATAACAAACTTCAACAATAACTTTTGTAGTACGCACACCCATGTACAGCTCAACCCATAATGCTTCAGACTCATCGCATTCTCCATCAACTAGATCCTCTTTCACACTTGCTTTGAGATCACTTCTCGCATAGAGATAGACCCCACCACCCCTCCCTGTCTTTCTGAAAGAGAGCATAGCCAAAAATATTAATACGTTGCTAGGTCTGCAAAATATCTGGTAAGCAATCTTTTGTAGGCAATGGCTGGTGTTGGCGCTTCAATCATCATGGCACCGTGGTTGATATGGTGTCAGGGTGATTGAAGCACATTATTTCTATTGTTACATTTTAATATATAATGAGGTGGTTCAACTCATCATATTGCAGAATCCGTGGGAGCCCAGGGAATGTCACTAACCACATCTCCTGCCTCCAGATGCAGCTTGCCACTTGTCCCTTTCGCCTGGCACCAGATGGGGATTGTCACTTGCCACCTTCGCCTGCTGCCTGATGTGGATTGTCACTTGCCACGTCACCTGCCACCATTTGCGGATTGTCACTTGCCACTGTCACCTGCTACCAGATGTGGATTGTCACTTGCCACTGTCCCCTTCTACCAGATGGAGATTAGACAAATGCACAATAGAAAAATTTGTTTATTTTCGTTTCGTTTCTGTTCGTTTCCGTTGATTCATAACGATTCCTAATTTCGTAAGTCGTCAGTGTTCGTAACGATTCGTAAATTCGTAAGTCGTCGGTGTTCATAACGATTCATATTTTCGCAAGAGTTATTTTTTCGTTGATTCGTTTTTCCGTTTATTCGAAATTCGGACGCATTCGTATTTTCGTAGATTTAGTTACATTCGTACTTTCGTTAGATTGATTTATTCGTACTTTTGTAACATTGTTTTCGTAGATTCGTAATCGGAGCATAATTCATAATTTTATGTAATGTGTATGCTATTATTACATTTTAAGAGACACGGAAAATTACGAATCAAAAAAAAAAAGTTACGAATGTATGCATTTTTTCGTTTAATCCATTCGAAGCACGTTAAGCAGCGCCATTGTGAGAGACATACCGAAAATTACGAATCGAAAAAAAAAAAAAAGTTACGAATGTACGAATTTTTTCGTTCAATCCATTCGAAGCACGTTAAGCAGCGCCATTGTAAGGGACACGGAAAATTAGCAATTCAACAAAAAAAAAAGTTACGAATGTACGAATTTTTTCGTTCATTTTGATTTTCGTTGTTCCTGTTTTCGTTTTTCGGATTTTCTTCTTTCGTAGTTTCGTTGTTTCTAATTTGATTATTTCGGATCTTCGTTGTTTTTCTTATTTGTTCGATTCGAACATTCATTATTCATTAAACATTTTAGCGAATCATTTGTTCATTTATACGATAACGAATGAACAAATATAACGAATTTTAACGGAAAACGAAAAAAAAACCTGAAACGAATTGCACATGTCTAATGGAGATTGTCACTTGCCACTGTCGCCTGGCACCAGATATGGATTGTCACTTGCCACGTCACCTGCCACCATTTGTGTATTTTCACCTGCCACATCGCCTGCCAGCAAATGCAGATTGTCACTTGCCACGTCGCTTGCCACCAGATGTGGACTGTCACCTGCCACGTCACCTGCCACCAGATGCGGATTGTCACTTTCCATGTCGCCTGCCACCAGATGTGCATTGTCGCTTGCCACCAGATGTGGATTGTCACCTGTCACGTTGCCTACCACCAGATGTGGATGATCGCTTGCCACTATTTGCGGATTGTCACTTGCCATGCCAGCCAGTGCCACCAAATGTGCATTGTCGCTGCATTGGTGGCAGGCTGACAGCACTGGTCCATTTAGCACAGAGGCAGGTGCAGTTGTTGGTTCTGAGTGAGGGCAGGAGTGCGGTGATGCGGGCGGGCAGTGAGAGATAATGTAATCTCGCTGCTCCCCGTCGCACCTCTGACATTGAAGAGTCCCAGCTGTGAGGGCAGAAGAGCGGTGATGCAGGGTGGGGGCGGAGAGGGATGATGTCATCTCTGCTCGTCCACTCACTCGCTTCTCTCATCCGCCTGCCCACCTCTCTCATGCAGCCTGCCCGATTGCCACACTCACAGCCCGACTGCAGAGAGGCCACGGCCTGCTGGTTAGAGACTCAGGGCTATGGGCCCCAAATTCGGGGTATGGCCCCAATAGCCACCCCCTAGCGACGCCACTGTAGCCCAGTCATGTGAAAAATGAAGGCAAGATGCAGCTATACCAAATAAATCATAGTTCTCGTGCACCAGAGCTTCCAACTCACCTATTTTGCTTGGCAGACTTCTGGCATTGGTGAACAAACACTTTAATTCATTGTCCACCCCACATCAAATCATTCCCTGCATCTATTACCTTTTGTACCATCACCCCCTCCCTTTAGAATGTAAGCTCTACGAGCAGGGCCCTCCTGTCCCTTCTGTATTGAACTGTACTGTAATTGTGCTGTCCCCCCTCTACATTGTAAAGCGCTGTGTAAACTGTTGGCGCTATATAAATCGTGAATAATAATTGTCACATTTAGCACACATATGTTGCCTATTTTTTTACTTTAGTACAAAAAATATAATTTCCAATGGTTGTTTGTAACATGGGAACCTTCATATCAGCTGCCATAGCCCTCCCCCCATTTTTCCTTATTCCTCCCAGCAATAGGGGCTTGACCCCTGTCTGACCTGTATGCCCCATTATAATTTAATTCACCCTCACTTCTCAATCCTAGTTTAAATACTCCTCCAGCCTTCCCATAAAAATCTCTCCCCTAGCATTTAGGTGCAAACCATCTTTAGCATATAGGTTGTACCCCAATGAAAAGTCATCTCAGTGCTCTAAAAAACAAAAACCCTCCTTCTTACACCTCCTTCTGTATCCATGCAGTCAGGTCTCTAAGGTCCTTCCCTTCAACTTGCAGCCTAATTCTTTAAATTGGTTCTTAAAGCGGAGTTTCACCCAAAAGTGGAACTCTCGCTTATATGCTCCCCCCCCCCCCCCTCCGGTGCCACATTTGGTACCTTTCAGGGGGGAGGGGGGAACGGGGGACCTGTTTTTGACAGTTTCCCCTTCCCCACTTTCAGAGACGGTCCAGAAATTGTTGGTCTTTTTTTTGTTTATAGCGCAAAAAATAAAAATGCAGAGGTGATCAAATACCTTCAAAAGAAAAGGACAAGCATTTTAATTGGGTACAGCATTGCATGACCCCGCAATTGTCAGTTAAAGTAACGCAGTGCCGTATCGCAAAAAACGGTCTGGTCATGAAAGGGGGGTAAATCTTCCGGAGTTGGTGGTTAAAGCAATCTACTGAGCTGGCCAGAACCACCTCTGGGGGGAGTCTATTCCATAGCTCTTACTGTGAAGCAACCTTTCTGTATTTGGAGACAAAATCTCTTTCCTGACAGGCTCCATGGCAGCCTACGTGTGGGTTAACCCCACCTCCTCTCCAATGCTATAGGACCCCATTCAAATAAAAGAGAGCTCACCGCTAGGTACTGTGTTCCTTTTTTGTCCTCCTCCAATGGACCTACATCACGGTTGTTCCTGTTGGCGTCCGGACGGAAATTTCCAGGATTAAGCATATCATTTATGTGGTGCAGCTCAGAGCCCAGTTACGAGAGGGCGAATTGCTTTTCATGGCACTAGGATACCCGAGTGATAGAGGGGAGGTTGCCTCGGTATGCCTGCAGGTGGACGCATCAACGGCTGGCAAGGTCTGCAATTTTCCTATTTTACTTTTTCCTCCATGGCAGCTGTCTCTTTGTTTGTAATCGTTCCTTATTGCCTGTGTGCACCTCCGGTACCCTACGGTATTCCATGGTACTCCCCGGTATTCCCCGGTACTCTCCGGTACTCCCCGGTACTTCCTTTCCCCCTCACGGCGCCTGGAAGGCTTCTGTGCGAAAGCGAGGCTTGGCTCGCACATGCGCGGAGGGTCAGATGGTCCAGCGGTCGCGCAGGCGCCTTTCGGCTGTCTCCCACGGCGCAGGCACGAGGTGGGGGGGGGGGGGGGTGACGTCACTCGGGCGGGGGATCCGAAGGTCTGCCATCTCCTGTCGGTACGGAAATTCCTGCAGACAGTGAGAGGCAGCTTTTCCCCGCCTGGTCTGCAGTTGGCCAATGGGATTTTTCTCCCCTTAAAGGGGAAAGTTATGAAAAAAAAAAAAATAATAATAATAAAAAAAATAATTGAATAAATAAATAATAAAGAAAGAAAAAAAAAAATATAAAAAAAAAAAATAATATGATAAATGTTTTGTCATAATTCAAATAATTATTTCTAATATATGGAGAATTAGATATGTATATCCACATATATTTTATATGATATTGCCATTCAACAGGAATGTTTGTATATATAATATATTTAATAATTCTATAATCTTTTTTTGTTGGCTCGGTACATGTGACTTTTACGGGTCATCTGAAGTCCGTCCGTGTTTATGTTGACATTCTCTCCAGAGGTTATGGACAGGTCACTGCTTTCGTAAGGCCAGCCCTCGCGCACAAGGTACGTGCAGGGGAGGGGTTGAGGTTTGCAGACTCAAAGGTTTGAGATTGCGCTTGATCATTCCCCCCCCCCCCATATTTTTTAGCCCTTCCAGATCGGACCCGCAAGTCGTGGTCCAAGATGACAGAGACCTTGCCAGGCAACAACATTTACAAGAGGAGATGGTGCCATTGCTCCTCCGACTAGAGGAGATGTTGCCATTCCTCCTCTGACTAGAGGAGATGTTGCCATTCCTCCTCCGACTAGAGGAGATGTTGCCATTCCTCCTCCAACTAAAAGGAGATGTTGCCATTCCTCCTCAAGAGGAGATGTTGCCATTCCTCCTCCAACCAAGAGGAGATGTTGCCATTCCTCCTCCAACTAAGAGCAGATGTTGCCATTCCTCCTCCATCCAGAGGAGATGTTGCCATTCCTCCTCCATCCAGAGGAGATGTTGCCATTCCTCCTCCATCTAGAGGAGATGTTGCCATTCCTCCTCCATCCAGAGGAGATGTTGCCATTCCTCCTCCATCCAGAGGAGATGTTGCCCTTCCTCCTTCATCCAGAGGAGATGTTGCCATTCCTCCTCCATTCAGAGGAGATGTTGCCATTCCTCCTCCATCCAGAGGAGATGTTGCCATTCCTCCTCCATCTAGAGGAGATGTTGTCTTTCCTCCTCCACCTAGAGGAGATGTTGTCATTCCTCCTCCATCTAGAGGAGACGTTGTCATTCCTCCTCCATCTAGAGGAGATGTTGCCATTCCTCCTCCATCTAGAGGAGATGTTGCCATTCCTCCTCCATCTAGAGATGTTGCCATTCCTCCTTCATCTAGAGATGTTGCCATTCCTCCTTCATCTAGAGGAGATGTTCCCATTCCTTCTCTAGTCTTCGCACCCACCGCCATGACAGCTGTTTCGGATCACAGAGCCTGCTGGGGATGTGGGATATGAGTCCAGGAGGGCAGTCCTTATGTGACCAGTGTTACGCCTGAGCGGTTGGGTTTAAAATAAAAATAAAGAAAATATAAAGAAAAAGGAGACGGATAACAAGGATGTGGAGTCTCTCGTGAAATACGTGATTCAGCAATTCCTAAGGAGTTGGGGTACATCTCACACATGGAGCCAGTTCTATATCTACCTGGCTCTTTGGCTGCCATGGCCCAAAGGATTCGGGTCCTTCCCAGCCCTACGCGGCATCTCCGGATTCCTCGGTCAGCAAGTTGGAAGGTGACGAATAGGTCGGGAGCCTTGACGTCTCTCTAGTTCCTCCACGAGTCAAAGCGGTAATGGAAGCCCTTAACTGGGTAGACCATTTCATCCCCTGGCTATGCAAAGTAGTTCTTTAGGCATCTGGGGAAAAGAAAACTAATTTTCTCTCTCTTTTTTGGCTCCTTGTGGATTTAAAGGATGAGGAGTGGAGCAAGATAGACAAGAAAAACTTCTATGTCAAGCAAAAACCTCCAGTTTGTATCCCTTCAAGGCCGGAGAAGTGAAGTGTCTGGGTAACCAGGTATTTTGAGAGAAAATGATTCAAGACCTCAAGAAAAAAGCACAGGTTTGCCGAGATGGCTTGTAAACCTGCCCTGGCTCTAGCAGCTATGACTAGGGCTATGGAAACCTGGACAGAGAACATAGTCTTGTACTCAGGGGAGTTCCGGAAGAGTTCTACAAAAAGTTCAGCAGTTAAGGGTCTGGGGCTGGTGTCAATCCGATCCTCGGATTGGCTTGGACTAAATGGTCCTCAGTCTAGGTGCAACGAAGTTCAGGTGGCGGAGGAGTTGCTCAAATACCTCCTTTTTAATCTACAGTTCTTTGTAAAATTCCTCTGGCCATAATGGCCCTCATCAGAACGAGAAGGGGGCATCTTTATCGCTGTTTAGACAACCTCCTGTTGATGTCCCAAGACAAAGTCCAGCTGTTGGTTCACAGGGAACAGGTATTCTCCACCTTGACCAACTTTGATGGTCTCTATTCTCTTCACGGCTGGGGGGCCTCATAGTGCCTAAAACTACCAGCTCACCGGTCTCGGCGACCCCTGCGTTCAAGTGGTCACTGAAGAAGTTATACCCTGTCCAGTCAGGTTCTTTGCAGAAATGGATATCAAGGGGCAACAGTCAACCTACTCACATGTCATTTACGACGAGGAGTAGCCGCTTCTGTTGTTCCAGCGCAAAACCTGCTCAGTTGCCACTCAGTTATCCTATCTCATAGGTCATGACCTATGCCAGCAGTACCGGTTGGGGAGCCCTCTGCACATTGGATCTTGTTCAAGGGTACGTGTCTTCTCAACCCGGGCTAGAACGTCCTGGATCTTCGGGCTGCCTGGTGGGCCTTTTCAGTCCTTCTCCCATTCTCGGAAGGGAGAGTCAGTGTTTTAAGAATGGATGATACAACGGCGATCTCCTATGTGAAGAGTCATAGAGGTACCCGAAGCTCCACACTATCCCGTAGGGTTGAACCCATCATGTCTTGGGCTCAGACATTTCATCGGTCTACTTCCCCAGAGTCCAGAACATCCGAGTTGTTTTCCTGTCGCGCATTTGGTTAAGACATTAACGAGTGGTCTCTTCTTGTGCAAACATTCAAGTAGATTCTGTCCCTGGGAGTCAATCCCGAAGTAGATTGATTCTCTTCCCAGGCAACTTCAAGCTGGTGAGGTATTACACTCAAGGAGCAGTCCTGCACCGACTCAGGTGCACTTCAAGGGTGTTTTCCACTTTCAGGAGCTCTATGGGGACAAGCACGAATTAGGTCGATGGAAAAAGATAGGCCAAGTCTGTCCAGTTCTCATATTCTTCAGGCAGTTCGGGTAGAGATCCAAAAGCTCAGGATTTTTCCAGCTTTCTTTATTCCGGCCTAGATTTATCTCTATCCATCAGCTCTTTTAGAGTCCAAGTCTCAGCCTGGTTGACTTTCTCCGGATCTTAGTCGGCTGTTCTCCCTTTAATTAGGCAGTTGTCCTGTAGGGAGTTAAAACTCAACCCTCAAAGAAGACCAAGATTCCCCAATTGGGATCTTTTCCTTGTCCTCAACTCACTGTCTGATGATGATCTCAGTAATACAGGGTCCTCCTCGCTTTCTGTTTTGAGACCTTATCAACTAAAGTCACTTTCCTTGTAGCCGTTACCTTGGACAAGAGGGCCACGGAGGTTGTGTCCCTAAATTGCGGGGAACCTCTTCTGTCCTTCTTTTCAATTTGGATGGTCCTTATTCCTATGCTCAGCTCAATTCCAAAAACTACCTCAAGGTTCCATAAGAACCAGGAGATCGTCCTACCTAAGTTTTAGGTCTGGGAGTCCACTAGAAGAGTTCATTCTCTGAACGTAGGCGGAATTCAGAAGGTATACCTGCAAGCTACTTCAAGCTTCAACTAGAACAACTGCGGCCTGGATCATTCAGTTCATCCATCAGCCTTTTAGTACTAGAACTAGAAACTCTGGAAGCATTGACGGCATGTTCTGACAGGGATATAGCGGTTTCATGGGCAGCAGCCCAGCACGCGGCTCCAGACGTGATATGCAAAACAACCTTATGGGCCTCTATTAAAACTTTATCGTCAAGTTACTATATTGAGCCTGCTTCGCTATCTTCTGTGAACTTTGGTTATAGATCCTGTCGGTTGACGAGTCAAGTTAAAATGTATTGCTGTTCAGCATACCCACCCGTGTGGATTGGCTAGTTATTTCCCACACATAGGCTGCCATGGAGTCTGTCAGGAAAAAGGAAAATGCTTACCGTAATTTTCCTTTCCTGATGGACTCCTTGGCAGACGGAGTTCCCACTCATCAGTTATTGAGTAGGCTAGTTATAAAACAGTACCTAGCGGTGAGCTCTCATTTATTTGAATGGGGTCCTATAGCATTGGAGAGGAGGCGGGGTTAACCCACACGTAGGCTGCCATGGAGTCCATCAGGAAGGGAAAATGACGGTAAGTATTTGATAATAAATTTTCCTCTAGAGGTAAAGGGTGCCCCCTTATCCTCTGTGTTGACATTACAGTGAATAATTCAACACCAAGTTCACTATATGGACCCCTTATGTATTTTTACATGTTGATCATATCCCCCCCTTAATCTCCTCTTCTCAAGAGAGAAAACTTCTTAGCGAAGAAGGCACAAGGACAGAGCTTACTATCATCCATTTGGAGAAGAACGGCCCCCCCTCCCAAGGATGAGAGAGAATTAATTCAGTACCTCTAATCTTCCCTCAGAGCTGAGCTCCTCCATGCCTCTTATCAGTTTGGTGGCCCTTCTCTGCACTTTCTCTAGTTCCCCGTTATCCTTTTTGAGAACTGGTGCCCAAAACTGAATTTCATATTCCAAATGAGGTCCTACTAATGGTTTGTACAGGGGCAAAATTATATCTCTTTCTCTGGAGTCCATACATCTCTTATTAGAAGCCATGTCTAAATTAGGGATGAGCCGAACACCCCCCTGTTCGGTTCGCACCAGAACCTGCGAACAGACCTAAAGTTTGTGTGAACTTTAGAACCCTATTAAAGTTTATGAGACTCGAACGTTCAAAATCAAAAGTGCTAATTTTAAAGGCTTATATGCAAGTTATTGTCATAAAAAGTGTTTTGGGACCTGGGTTCTGCCCCAGGGGACATGTATCAATGCAAAAAAAAACGTTTAAAAACGGACGTTTTTTAAGGAGCAGTGATTTTAATAATGCTTAAAGTGAAACAATAAAAGTGTAATATTCCTTTAAATTTCGTACCTGGGGGGTGTGCCTGTAAATGGGTGCATGTTTCCCGTGCTTAGAACTGTCCCTATGGATATTAAGGGGAACTCCAGGCCAAATTAAAAAAAAAATGGCTCGGAGTTCCACCCAAAAATCCATACCAGACCCTTTATCCGAGCACGCAACCTGGCAGGCCACAGGAAAAGAGGGGGGGGGGATGAAAGAGCGCCCCCCCTCCCGTATAAGGCCACATGCCCTCAACATTGGGAGGATGTTGATGGGGACAAGGGCCTCATCCCCACAGCCCTAGCCGGTGGTTGTGGGGGTCTGCGAGCGGGGGCTTATCAGAATCTGGAAGCCCCCTTTAACAAAGGGACCCCCAGATCCCGCCCCCCCCCTGTTTGAAATAGTAAGGGGGTACAAAAGTACCCCTACCATTTCACAAAGAAAGTGTAAACATTTTTTAAAAAAACACACTGACACCGTTGGGAAAAGTCCTTTATTAAAAAAAAAAAAAAAAAAAAAGAGTAATCCACACTTGCTATCCAGTGATGGCTGATCTCTTCTCCGGGTCCAGCGATGGCTGATCTCTTCTGACGACATCCAGCGCAGCGCATTCTGTCTCCACTGAGACACTACGGGAATCCCAGGTCTTAGCTGAGGAGGACCGGGCCACCCGTCACCTGACCCCGCCCACCTCTGACGCAAGGGGGAAGTCGGGCTTCTCCGGTAACGTACGGGTGATCCCGCCCCCCCTCTGATGTAACGGAAACCTGTGTTACATCCGAGGGGGGCGGGGTCACCCCGTACATCACTGGGGAAGCCCGACTTTTCCCTTGCATCAGAGGGGGGCGGGGTCCGGTGACGGGTGGCCCGGTCCTCCTCAGCTAAGACCTGGGATTCCCGCAGTGTCTCCGTGGAGAAACCCGGGCTTCCCCAGTGATGTACGGGTGACCCCGCCCCCTCTGACGCAAGGGAAAATCCGGGCTTCCCCAGTGATGTATGGGGGTGACCCCGCCCCCCTTTGATGTAACGCAGGTTTCCGTTACATCAGAGGGGGGCCGGGTCACCCGTACATCACTGGGGAAGCCCGACTTCCCCCTTATGTCAGAGCCAACGTCTAAAAAGGGTCTAAAAAGTCAACACGGAATAGCAAGAGTGGATTACCACCGCTGGAACCTTTTTTTTATTTTTAATAAAGGACTCTTCCCAACGGTGTCAGTGTGTTTTTTAAAAAAAAATTACACTTTCTTTGTGAAATGGTTACCATTTCAAACAGGGGATCTGGGGGTCCCCTTGTTAAAGGGGGCTTCCAGATTCTGATAAGCCCTCCGCCCGCAGACCCCCACAACCACCGGCCAGGGTTGTGGGGATGAGGCCCTTGTCCCCATCAACATGGGGACATGGTGCTTTGAGGGGTCACAGACCCCCAAAGCATCCTCCCAATGTTGAGGGCATGTGGCCTGGTATGGTTCAGGAGGGGGGGCACTCTCTCGTCCCCCCTCTTTTCCTGCGGCCTGCCAGGTTGCGTGCTCAGATAAAGGGTCTGGTATGAAATTTTGGGTGGAACTTCACGCCATTTTTTTTTTAAATTTGGCATGAAGTTCCCCTTAAAGTCCATACCAGACCTGAAGGGCCTGGTAATTGAATTTGGGGGGAACCCTACGCATTATTTTTATTTTTTTTTATCAATGACTTTCAATGACTGTTCTCTGTATTACGGGAGTCGGCAATTCATTATAGCCGCGAGTGATTTTAAATAGCTTTTTTTCCGTCAGAAATTACACTTTGTGCAGGGACAGTTCTAAGCACTGTAAACATGCGCCCCTATACAGGCATACTATACACACCCCCCCAGGTACGAAATTTAAAGGAATATTACACTTTTATTGTTTCACTTTAAGCATTATTAAAATCACTGCTCCCGAAAAATGTCAGTTTTTAAAAGTTTTTTTTGCATTGATACATGTCTCCTGGGGCAGGACCCAGGTCCCCAAACACTTTTTTGACAATAACTTGCATATAAGCCTTTAAAATTAGCACTTTAGATTTCTCCCATAGACTTTTACAGGGTGTTCCGCAGCTTTTCGAATTTGCCACGAACACCCCAAATTGTTCGCTGTTCGGTGAACAGGCGAACAGGCAATGTTCGAGTCGAACTCAAAGCTCATCCCTAGTCTAAATACATCCAGGAAAACTTGCAGAAAAGATTTCTCTGTAAATCCAATTTTCCTGCTAGGCCTGGCTTCTTCTTTGTGGAGAAAAAGGATGGTATGTTCCCGGCCTTGCATTGACTATAGAGGTCTCAATGCCATCACCATTAAGAATTGTTACACGCTACTCTTGATTTCTGAACTTTTTAGATCTCTATGGAGCATACAATCTGATTAAGATTAGAGAGGGAGATGAATGGAAAACAGCTTTTAACACCAGAGAGACGGGCATTATGAATATCTTGTAATGCCCTTTGGCTTGTGTAACTCAAATATCCTGATATTCTCCAGCCTTTCTTCTTGGAGGTTTCAAGAAGCAAGAGTTTGGGACTTTAAATGAGACTGAAGTCTCCATCCCTATTGCATACATAAAAAAGAGGGGGTTGGGACTTTGAGTGAGGTAAGCACATGAGACCAGAGGATCTAACACCATTATATCAAACCATTTATTGATGAACAGTAGCATAATGACACAGTAATGATCCAAGTAGAGTTAATTGTAAGGTCATATAAATATACATCTTATTGGTACTTTTTACACATAGTAACCAGCCCCCAGATGGTGCAGGGCAACAAATCCGTAAAGGGTGAAACACCCATATAGAATGCACATGATCACACAATAGACACATAAAAGTCTGTTGGTATATAACCCTGATACAATTAATACAGATAAGGTGCATAGCGTAAGGCTGACGCGTTTCATGTATCAAACACTCTTCAGGGGCAATTTGCACCAACATCTAAAAAATAAAAAAGTAGGAGGGGTAAGATCAGAAAAAATTGAAAGTGCATTATGGACACAAGAGTATGCATATAGGGGAAGACCACTAGCCCCAAATGAGTACTCACATGCCAGGGAAGTATGAACTCCATGTTGTCTGCAGTCAAGCCACCAAATATGTCTGGTCCGGGAGCTGAGGGAGGAGCTCAAATGAGTGAGGAGGGGGCCAAGCAAACACAAAGGTCCCCATTTAAAATAGTGTCCACACTGGTAAAGGATGAGGGTAAAGGTTCTGTAGTAATAAGAGTAGTATAAGTAAGATACAACTCCAGGCTTAATAAAGCCCCACATTTACAAATGTATAGTTATATGAATAGCCCTATAGAAACCCCCTTACCTATGAATGACCGGCAATATCTAACCCAGTGGTGGACGTGCTGCCCAAAAACAGGCAAGCAAAAAATGAGGACTCTTTATGTAGCTAGCCACCCCCCCAAAACCAAAGAAGACTCCACCCAACGTCACCCAGTGCAGACACTGTGCAAACGGAGGCCTCCACCAACGTTCTTCTTGGAGGTAGATGCTTCATCCTTGGGAGTGGGGGCCATTCTTCTCCAAATGCATGATAGTAAGCTCCGTCCTTGAACCTTATTCTTTAAGAAGTTTTCGGAAGCGGTAAGAAACTGCGCCAACGGGGATCGGGAACTTCTGGCTATCAAACTGGCACTGCAAGAATGGTGGCATCTACTAGAGGGATCTCCACATCATATCCTGATTTATACTGATCATATCTGCCAAATATTTAAAACCTAGACAAGCGCGATGGGCTCTTTTCTTTTCCTGGTTTAATTTTGACATCACCTTCTGGCCCAGTTTTAAAAATGCTTGCGCTGACACCATGTTCAGGTCATTTAACATTGCTGACTCTGTGTGTCATGTTGAACCACAACCTATTATTCCTGTCAATTGTATCCTTGTCAGAAACCATGAATCAGACCGAGACAGAAGTACAGTTAAATCACACTTGTTTAATAATAAAAGTAAATAAAACATAGCCAAAGTTCGGTAACCAGAACGGATAGTCAGACAAGCCAGAAAGTCAGGAAGCCAGAGATCAGCGTAGTGGAAAAGCAAGCAGGATCTGGAGCCAGAAGGAATGTCAGCCAAGCAAGTCTTTAACAGGAACGCAGGACATAGTCTCTGTGATGTTGACCAAGGCGAAGGCAGAGATCATCTGGGCTGGACGACTTAAGTAGGCAGTACTGACGAGAAGGATATCATCAACAGAGGAGTCACTGTGGAGAGATGGGAGCTGGCAATTAGCCGACAGCTGAGCGGCCAGCTCAGAGGGAGGAAGGGCTGAGCCCATCCCTGACAATCCTGACCTCCAGCAGCCTTCAGTGTATCCTGCCTGGAAAGACCTTTGTGGTGCCCTCCCTTCGCTCCAAGCTTTTTAAATGGGCACATGACTCTAAATTCACAGGGCATCCTGGTGTGCAACGTACCTGCAACGTACCTGTGCCTACCTGCAGCATTATTATTGGTGGCCCTCGCTTCTTAAGGATATTGAACAATATATCCAGGCTTGCTCCATTTGTGTGCAGTCTAATGCTGCGTACACACGATCGGAATTCCGGCCAGAAAAAGACCGATGAGAGCTTTTCATCGGAAAATGTGACCGTGTGTAGGCTCCATCGGAATTTTGCTGGCCGAATTTCCGACAGCAAAGAATTGAGAGCATTTTTCCGACAGAAAAGGTTTCTATCGGAAATTCCGATCGTCTGTAGCAATTCTGACACGCAAAATTCCTATGCATGCTCGGAAACAATTCGACGCATGCTCGGAAGCATTGAACTTGGCTCGTTGTAGTGTTGTACGTCATCGCGTTCTTGACGGTCGGAATTTGGTGTGACCGTGTGTAGGCAAGACAGTTTGTGCGGAATTCCGTCGGAATTCCGTCGGGAAAACCGTCAGAGCTTTTTCCGATGAGAATTCCGATCGCGTGTACGCGGCATAAGTGCTCCACGTCTGCTCCAGCAGGTCTCCTTTTACCTCCATATGTACCTTGGTGTTGCATCTCCGTGGACTTTATCTCTGAACTATCCTCCTTAGCAGGCTCTACCATTATCTGGGTGGTTGTGGAGAGGTTTTCTAAAATGTGTCACTTACAGTAACTTAACTTCCAGTGACTTCTGCTGTCACTTTGGATTCCATCTTCATTAAGGAAATCTTCCATCTTCATGGTATGCCTGCGCACATCATCTCTGATAGAGTAGTTCAACTCGGCCTGTACTCAGCTCCAGCTTCTGCATCTGTTCCTGATCTGCCCGCTCGTGTATGACCCGGCCTGCCTGTGTTTCTACCAACAGAACACTGCCTTGCTGACTACTGTGTCCAACTTCTAGTTTGTGGTGCTCTACTTCCAGCCTGCTCCTGTCTTCAGCCTTCCAGCTGTTCCTGGTCATCTTTCTCGTTGGAGGTTCTCCACGGTATCAATGGAAGTTCCCAACCAGCCCCTTCATCAGCAATCCTGCCAAGCACTTGTGCCACTCTGCACTCCTGAGCCTCCTGTCTGCTCTATCGGGGGTTCTCAAGTCAGAGGTGTAAGAGAGGCCTTCCTCTGCATATCAGCACTACCACCATGTATGTGACAGGAAGCCAAGATGAATATGTTTCCAGGGTTACTGGGAAGGTTATAAGATTGGATGAGGAAGAAAAAAGACACTCACTGGAGATGGTGTGGTTGCTGCTCACCCCTAGGGTATAAAAAGAAAGACAAAAGTCCCCCCAGGAGGAATTGGTGGGGTTTTTTGGCAGCGTTTGGAAAAAAGTTCTCTGGGATACAGCGTAGTAATCTAAATATAAATCTTTATTAAAGATGTCGCATATGTGACATGGTGGATAAAAAAGACATGGGTCCCAAATGAAAAATAGTAAAACAATACAGAAAGGAAATTTAAAATTACACTAATAGACAAGACACTTTTACAGCAGTATGTTTTACACAGCCAGATATTGGAGGTAAAAGTAGACGTGACGCGTTTCGACCCGTTTTGATGAGGGTCTTCCTCAGAGGTAGTTTGTCTGTTTAGAGAAGAAAGGGTAAAAAGGATATATATTGCAACAATATTTGATTTTCATATGTTAATCTCCGATTGACCTTATAAATCGAGATATATATCATGTTATCACATTATGTTGTAGGATATTTACCCAAATGTGTAAATTTCTGGTGGATTACTCCATGTATATGAGGGGATTCTTTCTGAATGGGTATTCCTGTATCCCCGGCAGCGCCCGCACCGACGCCCTCCAGTGGGCGCGCGGCAGGCCAGGCAGATGCAATCCAGCAGCGCGACTTCCGAGGGGTCACGTCCAATAGTTTGGCCTCCTACGAGTCTGTACGTGGGCCGGCAGGTGGGAATGATGGGAGGGAAGGAAGGGGGAGAGATGGATAGAGTCCCCCTAATATGCACACCTGTCATGAGAGGCCAACAATAAACACTTAAAGATATGCCGTGGGTACTGGATGTATAGACAGACAGTGTCTATTACTTAGCAAATTTAGACATAAAGGGTTTTGAATAAGAGGTTTTTGGGCCATCTTCTGTGTGTCTCCTATGGTCCCAATCTATGTATTGATATATCTATGAACCGCGGCTGGGAAAGGATGTGGGGTGAAAGGCAGTGGGGGCAAAACTGGCTGGGGAAGTGACGCATGAAGGGAAATGTGAAAAGGTGGTAAGTGATGGTGTGAAGTGAGGGAAGGAGGAAAAGAAGAAAGAAGGCAGGGAAAGGGGAAGAAGGGGGAAAGAGGGGAAACAGAAGGGAAAAGGAGGGGGAATAAAAGTAAAGAAGAGAAAAAAAAGGGAGAAGAGAGGGGAGGGGGAGGAAGAGAGGAGAGGGAAAGTGTGTATGGGAAGTGATGGGGAGATATGGGACAAAGGAGGTGTATGTGGGAGGGGAGGGATGGGAAGAGGAGGGGGGGCAGTAGGAGAAGGGAAGGTGGGGAAGGGAAATAAGGAAAGACAGAGGGTGTTGTAGAAGTGTCACGTACCTTACAGCGGAGTCTGGATGCTGGGGGTGGCCTCGTGCACGGTTCCGGTCCCAACACCCCTGGTGGTCGGAACAGGGAGTGCTGGGGCACGAAAGGGTGCAAGTGCCTGCGGCTGGGAGACTGGTGCTTGGAGGTACCGGTTCTTCTGGAAGGCAGGTGTAGAGGTTGGTAACCAAGACTATATCCAGTGATGGCCGAACAGGTGGGTATAGGCACTGCGACGTCAAGACAGGCAGGGGTCGGCAACTGGCTGGCAAACGAGGTACAAAGCGGAAGGCAAGTTCGTGGTCAAGAGTAGGCAGAAGTTGGCAACGGGCAGGTGATGAGTAGGGATGAGCCGAACACCCCCGGGTTCGGTTCGCACCAGAACCTTCGAACGGACCGAAAGTTTGCGCAAATTTTCGAACCCTATTCGTTATAATGGACGCGAACGTTCGAAATCAAAATTGCTAATTACAACGGCCAATATGCATGTTAATGTCATAAAACAGGTTTGGGGACCCGGGTCCTGCCCCAGGGTACATATATGAATGCAAAAAGAACTTTTAAAAACTAACGTTTTTTCGGGAGCAGTCATTTTAATGATGCATAAAGTGAAAAAAAAAAAAGTGAAATTTTCCTTTAAATATGGTACCTGGGGGGTGTCTAAAGTATGCCTGTGAAGTGGCATGTGTTTCCCGTGTTTAGAACTGTCCTTGCACAAAATGACATTTGTAAAGGAAAAAAAGAAGCCATTTAAAACCACTTGCGGCTTTAATGTCATGTCTTGTCCTGGCCGCCATATAGCTGAAAATCCTTGAGAAAAATGGCATGGCTACCCCCCCACCCCAGCCCCTTTGGGTCTTGTATGGATATTAAGGGGGACCCCGCACCCAAAATAAAACCCTATACCTACAACCCTATATACTCTGAACAGCAGTATATAGGCGGTGCAAACAAGAGAGGGACTGTAGGTTTGTTCTTAAATAGAATCTGAACAGGTACATTATGAAGTGTAGCTCCATCCCAAAAAAATCTATTTTTAAGCTTTTTGGAGAACATAGGGAGGGGTTATCACCCCTGTAACATTTGCTGTCTTTGCACATCTGTTCAGAACATGTCACCTCACTTTCCGTCCCAATGACAAATGTTTTTGGAAATGTGGGGTTTTAATTG
>CM053027.1:219110664-219380219 GCA_028564925.1 Lithobates sylvaticus | reverse complement strand
TGACCTATATTGGTATTTATTTTTCCATACCCCCAGATACAAAACCCTCTAAAAAGGGTTTAAACCAGATAATTTCGTTTAGTCCTGGAGCCTGAGTGGCTCGGAGCTTGTAGATCCATTTTGACTCGAGTTGAAGGAGGGACTTATTCCAGTCCCCCCCCCTCGGGTTCGGATGGATCCGATCCAGGATCAAAAACTTGATTTTTGGGAATCTGCCCATGTGCCCAGTACTGACGTGTCGGCCCAGGGGGAGATCTGGGTCGCACGTCATCATACTGTGCACATGTCTGTATGCGCGTTTCCAAAACTCAAGTTTCGTCTTGCCGACGTAAAAGCAGGAGCATTCGCACATAAGAAGATAAATAACCCCCAAGGTTTTGCAGTTCGCAAAGTGTTTTGGTCGGAAGATATCCCCATTGGGTAAAATGGGGTTCTTCTCTGTGGCCATGTATTTACAGTAGTGGCAGGAGCCACACATAAAGGTTCCCTTGTATTTGCAATGCGGGTTACCGCTTACAAGCTCGGTCTTTGTAACATAATCCTTAATGGATGTTGCTCTTTTGAACGTGAAAAGTGGTTTCTCCGGGACGAATTGTCCCAGCAGGGGATCATATGTGAGTAAATGCCAATATTTTTCTACTATGGCTTTTAACTGTTTTTGTTGATTATTGTATCTGGAAATGATTCTCAGGGGGTTTATTTCTTCTTTGGGTTTTTTACTATATAGGAGTTGGTCTCTATTGCGGAGGCATGCTTGCTGGTACGATCTTTTTAGGGATGCATGAGAGTATCCTCTTTGTAAGAGGCGGGTGCGTAGTTTATTTGCCTCTGTTTGGAAAGTTTTGTCATCTGTGCAATTCCTTCTGATGCGCAAGTATTGCCCATAAGGTATTGATTTTACTAAAGGTGTAGGATGGAAACTTGTGGCGTGCAGGATAGTATTTCCCGCAGTTGGTTTTCTATACAAACGAGTCAGCAGTTGTCCAACATCGTTTTTATAGATCTCCACATCTAAAAAAGGAACACAGTGAGTGTCGTAAGACATAGTAAAACTCAGATTAAAGGTGTTTCTGTTCATTCTGAGAAGGCATTGCTCCAAAAGCGAGCTGGTGCCGTCCCAGACGATGAGGATGTCATCGATGTACCGGTGCCATGCCAAAATATGGTCCGTGTACATCGATAAGTCCTCATCGTCTAGGAAGGCCCGCTCCCACTCCCCCAGGTACAGGTTAGCATACGATGGGGCACAGCATGTCCCCATCGCTACTCCCTGCACCTGGAGGAAGTGGGAGCTATTGAAGGAAAACACATTATGTTCAAGAATAAATTCCAATAACGTTAAGATGAATTCTCCATAAGCTGGATCTATTTTCTCATCTTTAGATATGATATGTCTCATCGCTGCCACTCCTCTAGTATGAGGTATGGAGCTATAGAGAGTTTCTACATCAACTGTCACTAATAAGGCCTCCATAGGAATGTGCAGGTTGTCTATAATTTGTAAGAGGTGTAGAGTATCTTTGACATATGAGGGAAGTGCTTGAACGTAAGGCTTGAGAAAGTCGTCTATTAGGCGACTAGCGCCTTCGCTAATGGAGCCAATTCCTGATATAATTGGTCTGCCGGGTGGATCGTCTTTATTTTTATGGACTTTAGGTAATGCATAGAACGTAGGAACTTTCGGAAAGTTGTTCCGAATATACGTCCAAAGTTGTTTCGTGATGACGTTCCGTTCTAAGGCTGTATCAATAAGCTGGTAAAATTCAATGTCATATTTTTTAACAATGCTAGGGGGCATCCGTCTATACCAATTTGGATTGTTTAGGATTTTGTTACACATTTGTACATACTGATTTTTGTCTAAAAGAACAATATTCCCGCCCTTATCAGACGCTTTGATGACAAGGTTGGTGTTACTACCTAGTTGTCTGAGGGCTGCTGTTTCTTTCTTTGTAAAGTTTGTTGTTCTGGGTGTTCGGATTTTTAGTTTTTCTAGATCTCTGTTCACTAAGTAGAGAAAGGTAGCTGCATTAGGGTTCGTGCTGGGAGCTGGACAAATAGTTGATTTCTTTTTAAGTGTAGATTTGGTGTTATCTGTTGCTGAATACACTGAGTCTAAAGCCTGTTGGAGATTGATTTGATCAATAAGATCTGTTGGATCGTTTTCCTCTAGTAATGAGATCAACTGGTCCAATGCTCGACTTTCTTGTATGGTGTGATCAGGTGGAATGTCGTGTTTTTGAAACATTTTTCTAAGGAGTAATTTGCGTATGAATAGTTGAAGATCTTTATAAAAATCAAATTTATCTCCATCTTGGTTCGGGCAAAAGTTTAAACCTTTTTTTAAAACTGATATCTCATCTTCCGAAAGAGAATGTGAGGATAGGTTGATGATGTTGTTTGAAGTTACATCATCAACTGTGGGTAAGTTGTCTAGAACGTGATTTGGGTGTATGTATTGGGATTTGAGGTTGATGGCTGGAGTCCTGCCAAAACCTTCTCTAAAAAAGAGGTATCATTAAGGGGAGTTGCCGTGGAGGTAAGAGAGGTGCGTGTGTTATGTGTGTTTGTATCATTTCTGTCATTGATAATTTGTGTTGGGTCTACATTAATGCCCGTGTTTCTTTGACTGGGTGTGGGTTCCAACATGGGAGTTACTGACCCAGATTTCTTGGCCTTCTGGCCATCTGGTGAGTTGCTTTCAAATTGTCGTTTTGTACTTGTGTTAGATTTTTGTTTGTGAGGAACTTGTTTAGGCAACTCCCCTTAATGATACCTCTTTTTTAGAGAAGGTTTTGGCAGGACTCCAGCCATCAACCTCAAATCCCAATACATACACCCAAATCACGTTCTAGACAACTTACCCACAGTTGATGATGTAACTTCAAACAACATCATCAACCTATCCTCACATTCTCTTTCGGAAGATGAGATATCAGTTTTAAAAAAAGGTTTAAACTTTTGCCCGAACCAAGATGGAGATAAATTTGATTTTTATAAAGATCTTCAACTATTCATACGCAAATTACTCCTTAGAAAAATGTTTCAAAAACACGACATTCCACCTGATCACACCATACAAGAAAGTCGAGCATTGGACCAGTTGATCTCATTACTAGAGGAAAACGATCCAACAGATCTTATTGATCAAATCAATCTCCAACAGGCTTTAGACTCAGTGTATTCAGCAACAGATAACACCAAATCTACACTTAAAAAGAAATCAACTATTTGTCCAGCTCCCAGCACGAACCCTAATGCAGCTACCTTTCTCTACTTAGTGAACAGAGATCTAGAAAAACTAAAAATCCGAACACCCAGAACAACAAACTTTACAAAGAAAGAAACAGCAGCCCTCAGACAACTAGGTAGTAACACCAACCTTGTCATCAAAGCGTCTGATAAGGGCGGGAATATTGTTCTTTTAGACAAAAATCAGTATGTACAAATGTGTAACAAAATCCTAAACAATCCAAATTGGTATAGACGGATGCCCCCTAGCATTGTTAAAAAATATGACATTGAATTTTACCAGCTTATTGATACAGCCTTAGAACGGAACGTCATCACGAAACAACTTTGGACGTATATTCGGAACAACTTTCCGAAAGTTCCTACGTTCTATGCATTACCTAAAGTCCATAAAAATAAAGACGATCCACCCGGCAGACCAATTATATCAGGAATTGGCTCCATTAGCGAAGGCGCTAGTCGCCTAATAGACGACTTTCTCAAGCCTTACGTTCAAGCACTTCCCTCATATGTCAAAGATACTCTACACCTCTTACAAATTATAGACAACCTGCACATTCCTATGGAGGCCTTATTAGTGACAGTTGATGTAGAAACTCTCTATAGCTCCATACCTCATACTAGAGGAGTGGCAGCGATGAGACATATCATATCTAAAGATGAGAAAATAGATCCAGCTTATGGAGAATTCATCTTAACGTTATTGGAATTTATTCTTGAACATAATGTGTTTTCCTTCAATAGCTCCCACTTCCTCCAGGTGCAGGGAGTAGCGATGGGGACATGCTGTGCCCCATCGTATGCTAACCTGTACCTGGGGGAGTGGGAGCGGGCCTTCCTAGACGATGAGGACTTATCGATGTACACGGACCATATTTTGGCATGGCACCGGTACATCGATGACATCCTCATCGTCTGGGACGGCACCAGCTCGCTTTTGGAGCAATGCCTTCTCAGAATGAACAGAAACACCTTTAATCTGAGTTTTACTATGTCTTACGACACTCACTGTGTTCCTTTTTTAGATGTGGAGATCTATAAAAACGATGTTGGACAACTGCTGACTCGTTTGTATAGAAAACCAACTGCGGGAAATACTATCCTGCACGCCACAAGTTTCCATCCTACACCTTTAGTAAAATCAATACCTTATGGGCAATACTTGCGCATCAGAAGGAATTGCACAGATGACAAAACTTTCCAAACAGAGGCAAATAAACTACGCACCCGCCTCTTACAAAGAGGATACTCTCATGCATCCCTAAAAAGATCGTACCAGCAAGCATGCCTCCGCAATAGAGACCAACTCCTATATAGTAAAAAACCCAAAGAAGAAATAAACCCCCTGAGAATCATTTCCAGATACAATAATCAACAAAAACAGTTAAAAGCCATAGTAGAAAAATATTGGCATTTACTCACATATGATCCCCTGCTGGGACAATTCGTCCCGGAGAAACCACTTTTCACGTTCAAAAGAGCAACATCCATTAAGGATTATGTTACAAAGACCGAGCTTGTAAGCGGTAACCCGCATTGCAAATACAAGGGAACCTTTATGTGTGGCTCCTGCCACTACTGTAAATACATGGCCACAGAGAAGAACCCCATTTTACCCAATGGGGATATCTTCCGACCAAAACACTTTGCGAACTGCAAAACCTTGGGGGTTATTTATCTTCTTATGTGCGAATGCTCCTGCTTTTACGTCGGCAAGACGAAACTTGAGTTTTGGAAACGCGCATACAGACATGTGCACAGTATGATGACGTGCGACCCAGATCTCCCCCTGGGCCGACACGTCAGTACTGTGCACATGGGCAGATTCCCAAAAATCAAGTTTTTGATCCTGGATCGGATCCATCCGAACCCGAGGGGGGGGGACTGGAATAAGTCCCTCCTTCAACTCGAGTCAAAATGGATCTACAAGCTCCGAGCCACTCAGGCTCCAGGACTAAACGAAATTATCTGGTTTAAACCCTTTTTAGAGGGTTTTGTATCTGGGGGTATGGAAAAATAAATACCAATATAGGTCAACATGCATTGGTTAATAATAACGCAAATGTTAACAATCACATCTACTACAGTTATCTATAATCCAGGATATAAATGAACTTTGATCAGTTAGCTGACTTAGATGATATATGTATAATATACACATATCTGGCTGCATCTGTCTGAATAACCAGTGTATTATATCTATATTAAGGTTAATACTGTATACCTACTCCACTTACCTCTGCACGCTCTGCGACAGTTGATATATGGAGTGGGGTAAATCCATTCTGTGTAAAATACTCTGCAAGATTGTATTAATGTGTTGAATATTGCATTGTATACACTGTCTTATAAACAGGCACCGGCACACAAAGAGTGCTATATGGGTATGCTGCCATCTCTCACTTTATTATTTTTTGATAATTAAGTTTCTTTTTTTTCCCCCCCCTATGGTAGGGGTAGACTTTATGCAATGTACAGAGGCAAACTACCAGGCTCAATATGTTCTTTCTTGCCCCTGATCTTTCCAGATACAGGATTCACTCTCTGCCCTATCGCAACATACAATGACAGAAATCCCATTATTTTCTATCTTCTTACTAGATGGCTGCGTGTCGAGTCGGCACTTGGACCTGGGGAACTGCCCGGCACGTAAGCCGCCCGCCCATCTGGGCGGTGCGGCGACGGGAAGGGAGATCGTATCCTACGCCCTCCCTCCCTTTTCAGCCTCATCCAATCGGCTGTGCGATGCCCATGGGAGGAGTTACCCGCCATCTTCCTCCACCCACTGGGCATGCGCGCTCCGATTTTGAGGCCGTACGTGCCGGCGGGAGGAGTGGGCGGGGCCGCATCCTCTGACATACATGCTGTGTCTGGATGTGGCCGCGCGCACACCGCTCGGGGGGCCGACCTTCCCCACAAACCTCCCACTCCTCACCAGCCAGCTGTTCTTTATAACGGCTGATTGGGGGAGTGGTTACACCTACATAACCACAGCGATGCGATCTCCAAACCCCTGACAGCACCACCAGAGGAACAAACCGCTACATTCTCTGTTAAACTAAACTAGGTATGTGTTTACTATCACTCCATACTTAATATACTAGGCATGTCTTTACTATTATTACTACCCCGTAAATACTATCCTTTATTTCTCCATCTGATTATCCCTCTGATGGATATTTACCTTATGTTCCAAAAGGTTCTTTTAAATGCCTCAATGATATAGCACATAAATCTTGTCTGTTCAAGCACTAATATGGAGTCTTACTGCTTGTATTCATTAGCCAGCAACCCCTATGTAAGGACTACTTTTAAGCCCTAATATATATACTAATTAATTATAGGTTTACCTGTCTTTTCTGAACAATATTTTTACAAGCAAAATGGGTATAAGCTTTACCTTGCTTTATACTGCTCATTAGCTATTATATAATTTATATCAAAAATGTTTAATTTTTCTTTACAGAGGTTTGACTGGGTTTGTTTTGTTGACCCCAGCAGAACCAGGGTCCTCGTTCGCTCGACTCTTCACAGCCTCTCTTAATTCGCAATTATACCTGATTGCGACATCTGGTCTTAGAGTGTCTTGAATCTTCGATACACTTAGATCTCTCTCCACGTGAGAACAAAATTTCTATTGCCCATGTGAAAAGTGAGATTTTGCCTGCGACCTAACCACCCTCTGTTTGTGCCGATGTTTTTACTCTGTATCCTGTTTTTATAAAGGGTGAACAACCCTTCCCATCCCTGCATCATTATACACGTGAGTGCTATGACTTTATTTACGCTTCTACGTTCTAACGTTTTCTATGATTTGTTGCTCCAAAAGCAATATACTGTTTACCAACCATATATTTGTTATCAATGCTATCTATACCTGCTCTGTACAATACTGTTCCCACAATGTACCTCTAATGTTGAACTCATATATATATATACCTTTTATATTTAGATATAATCTATAGACTCTACAGTACGACCACTGAAGAAGGAGGAATCTGCTCACTCCGAAACGCGTCTGGTCTAACGTCACACTTAAATCTATGTATACTGTCTTGATGCATTTTTACTGTACATGTCTCATATGACCCCTATGTTCCTTTTTAATTTTTCTATACTTTAATAAATATTTTGTTACTACCCATACTATTTATATATTTTTCTTTGGGAAAGCATGGTAGTGCCAAATAAAAGTCCACAAATCTAGGGGAAAAAAACCCTTTCTGCTCTTTTCCATTATCGGATGTGGCACACACCTCCTATATTCTCCCAAACCCTGTGAAGCGAGTTGACCCAACCCAATTCTGTCTCCATTATATTTTAGGTAGCAAATACCTTTTTCCCCATCAGGTCAACCCACTTTACAGTTAATTTCATTATTCTCTTTTCCCCATACTCATGGGCAGTGAATATAAATTATAACTGATTAGGAAGACGGAGGCAATTTTATATTTACTCCCTCTCCCTCTATGTATTTTTTGTCAGTTACTTTCATACAAGATATATGACATGTTAACAACATCAATAATAATTCTCTTTGCTCTATTTTGACTTTATACACACTAATCCTTCTAAGTATTCTTTTATAGTGTCAACATGACAAACTTTACAGGTACCGAATGGGAAACCCTCATGGAGGGCTACCTCAACGATTTTGACAATAAGGAACAGGTAGACTCGGATTTATTACTTTTGTTTTCTAGATTATCTCGTTTCTTAGAGAAAAAGTCTATGCTTTTTTGGCATATTAAATCCTTTGAAAACTATATTAGAGAAAATATAAACCCCCTAGGACTCAGGGTCCAGATTTTCCCCACATTGGAAGGCCTGGACCCTGACTTTAAGAATCTATGGGAGAATGCTCTAAAAGTCTGTTCCCGCACCCTTATGGAGCTATTGATGACTGAATACAGGAAAAGATCATCAGTACTCGACGTAGAGATTATAAATATCTGCGACAAGCTTCATAAGCTTAAATCCACTCAATCCCTAGCTCCCCAGGAAGATAGACTAAAGAAGCATCTAGAAATATTCAACAAAAATATTCTGAGGAAAAAAAGCATAAAATTTAGCCGTGATAAGGATGCATTTAGAGATGGGAGAGCGTACAAATGGACTCAAAACACTAACACATATACATACACTAGAGGTAACACCACTAAAGCTCCACCTGATTCGAACAAATTTAAGAGTAAGACCCCCACTGTCACCCCTTACCCAACTGTACCTAAACAAGTTCCTCACAAACAAAAATCTAACACAAGTACAAAACGACAATTTGAAAGCAACTCACCAGATGGCCAGAAGGCCAAGAAATCTGGGTCAGTAACTCCCATGTTGGAACCCACACCCAGTCAAAGAAACACGGGCATTAATGTAGACCCAACACAAATTATCAATGACAGCAATGATACAAACACACATAACACACGCACCTCTCTTACCTCCACGGCAACTCCCCTTAATGATACCTCTTTTTTAGAGAAGGTTTTGGCAGGACTCCAGCCATCAACCTCAAATCCCAATACATACACCCAAATCACGTTCTAGACAACTTACCCACAGTTGATGATGTAACTTCAAACAACATCATCAACCTATCCTCACATTCTCTTTCGGAAGATGAGATATCAGTTTTAAAAAAAGGTTTAAACTTTTGCCCGAACCAAGATGGAGATAAATTTGATTTTTATAAAGATCTTCAACTATTCATACGCAAATTACTCCTTAGAAAAATGTTTCAAAAACACGACATTCCACCTGATCACACCATACAAGAAAGTCGAGCATTGGACCAGTTGATCTCATTACTAGAGGAAAACGATCCAACAGATCTTATTGATCAAATCAATCTCCAACAGGCTTTAGACTCAGTGTATTCAGCAACAGATAACACCAAATCTACACTTAAAAAGAAATCAACTATTTGTCCAGCTCCCAGCACGAACCCTAATGCAGCTACCTTTCTCTACTTAGTGAACAGAGATCTAGAAAAACTAAAAATCCGAACACCCAGAACAACAAACTTTACAAAGAAAGAAACAGCAGCCCTCAGACAACTAGGTAGTAACACCAACCTTGTCATCAAAGCGTCTGATAAGGGCGGGAATATTGTTCTTTTAGACAAAAATCAGTATGTACAAATGTGTAACAAAATCCTAAACAATCCAAATTGGTATAGACGGATGCCCCCTAGCATTGTTAAAAAATATGACATTGAATTTTACCAGCTTATTGATACAGCCTTAGAACGGAACGTCATCACGAAACAACTTTGGACGTATATTCGGAACAACTTTCCGAAAGTTCCTACGTTATATGCATTACCTAAAGTCCATAAAAATAAAGACGATCCACCCGGCAGACCAATTATATCAGGAATTGGCTCCATTAGCGAAGGCGCTAGTCGCCTAATAGACGACTTTCTCAAGCCTTACGTTCAAGCACTTCCCTCATATGTCAAAGATACTCTACACCTCTTACAAATTATAGACAACCTGCACATTCCTATGGAGGCCTTATTAGTGACAGTTGATGTAGAAACTCTCTATAGCTCCATACCTCATACTAGAGGAGTGGCAGCGATGAGACATATCATATCTAAAGATGAGAAAATAGATCCAGCTTATGGAGAATTCATCTTAACGTTATTGGAATTTATTCTTGAACATAATGTGTTTTCCTTCAATAGCTCCCACTTCCTCCAGGTGCAGGGAGTAGCGATGGGGACATGCTGTGCCCCATCGTATGCTAACCTGTACCTGGGGGAGTGGGAGCGGGCCTTCCTAGACGATGAGGACTTATCGATGTACACGGACCATATTTTGGCATGGCACCGGTACATCGATGACATCCTCATCGTCTGGGACGGCACCAGCTCGCTTTTGGAGCAATGCCTTCTCAGAATGAACAGAAACACCTTTAATCTGAGTTTTACTATGTCTTACGACACTCACTGTGTTCCTTTTTTAGATGTGGAGATCTATAAAAACGATGTTGGACAACTGCTGACTCGTTTGTATAGAAAACCAACTGCGGGAAATACTATCCTGCACGCCACAAGTTTCCATCCTACACCTTTAGTAAAATCAATACCTTATGGGCAATACTTGCGCATCAGAAGGAATTGCACAGATGACAAAACTTTCCAAACAGAGGCAAATAAACTACGCACCCGCCTCTTACAAAGAGGATACTCTCATGCATCCCTAAAAAGATCGTACCAGCAAGCATGCCTCCGCAATAGAGACCAACTCCTATATAGTAAAAAACCCAAAGAAGAAATAAACCCCCTGAGAATCATTTCCAGATACAATAATCAACAAAAACAGTTAAAAGCCATAGTAGAAAAATATTGGCATTTACTCACATATGATCCCCTGCTGGGACAATTCGTCCCGGAGAAACCACTTTTCACGTTCAAAAGAGCAACATCCATTAAGGATTATGTTACAAAGACCGAGCTTGTAAGCGGTAACCCGCATTGCAAATACAAGGGAACCTTTATGTGTGGCTCCTGCCACTACTGTAAATACATGGCCACAGAGAAGAACCCCATTTTACCCAATGGGGATATCTTCCGACCAAAACACTTTGCGAACTGCAAAACCTTGGGGGTTATTTATCTTCTTATGTGCGAATGCTCCTGCTTTTACGTCGGCAAGACGAAACTTGAGTTTTGGAAACGCGCATACAGACATGTGCACAGTATGATGACGTGCGACCCAGATCTCCCCCTGGGCCGACACGTCAGTACTGTGCACATGGGCAGATTCCCAAAAATCAAGTTTTTGATCCTGGATCGGATCCATCCGAACCCGAGGGGGGGGGACTGGAATAAGTCCCTCCTTCAACTCGAGTCAAAATGGATCTACAAGCTCCGAGCCACTCAGGCTCCAGGACTAAACGAAATTATCTGGTTTAAACCCTTTTTAGAGGGTTTTGTATCTGGGGGTATGGAAAAATAAATACCAATATAGGTCAACATGCATTGGTTAATAATAACGCAAATGTTAACAATCACATCTACTACAGTTATCTATAATCCAGGATATAAATGAACTTTGATCAGTTAGCTGACTTAGATGATATATGTATAATATACACATATCTGGCTGCATCTGTCTGAATAACCAGTGTATTATATCTATATTAAGGTTAATACTGTATACCTACTCCACTTACCTCTGCACGCTCTGCGACAGTTGATATATGGAGTGGGGTAAATCCATTCTGTGTAAAATACTCTGTAAGATTGTATTAATGTGTTGAATATTGCATTGTATACACTGTCTTATAAACAGGCACCGGCACACAAAGAGTGCTATATGGGTATGCTGCCATCTCTCACTTTATTATTTTTTGATAATTAAGTTTCTTTTTTTTCCCCCCCCTATGGTAGGGGTAGACTTTATGCAATGTACAGAGGCAAACTACCAGGCTCAATATGTTCTTTCTTGCCCCTGATCTTTCCAGATACAGGATTCACTCTCTGCCCTATCGCAACATACAATGACAGAAATCCCATTATTTTCTATCTTCTTACTAGATGGCTGCGTGTCGAGTCGGCACTTGGACCTGGGGAACTGCCCGGCACGTAAGCCGCCCGCCCATCTGGGCGGTGCGGCGACGGGAAGGGAGATCGTATCCTACGCCCTCCCTCCCTATTCAGCCTCATCCAATCGGCTGTGCGATGCCCATGGGAGGAGCTACCCGCCATCTTCCTCCACCCACTGGGCATGCGCGCTCCGATGTTGAGGCCGTACGTGCCGGCGGGGGGAGTGGGCGGGGCCGCATCCTCTGACATACATGCTGTGTCTGGATGTGGCCGCGCGCACACCGCTCGGGGGGCCGACCTTCCCCACAAACCTCCCACTCCTCACCAGCCAGCTGTTCTTTATAACGGCTGATTGGGGGAGTGGTTACACCTACATAACCACAGCGATGCGATCTCCAAACCCCTGACAGCACCACCAGAGGAACAAACCGCTACATTCTCTGTTAAACTAAACTAGGTATGTGTTTACTATCACTCCATACTTAATATACTAGGCATGTCTTTACTATTATTACTACCCCGTAAATACTATACTTTATTTCTCCATCTGATTATCCCTCTGATGGATATTTACCTTATGTTCCAAAAGGTTCTTTTAAATGCCTCAATGATATAGCACATAAATCTTGTCTGTTCAAGCACTAATATGGAGTCTTACTGCTTGTATTCATTAGCCAGCAACCCCTATGTAAGGACTACTTTTAAGCCCTAATATATATACTAATTAATTATAGGTTTACCTGTCTTTTCTGAACAATATTTTTACAAGCAAAATGGGTATAAGCTTTACCTTGCTTTATACTGCTCATAAGCTATTATATAATTTATATCAAAAATGTTTAATTTTTCTTTACAGAGGTTTGACTGGGTTTGTTTTGTTGACCCCAGCAGAACCAGGGTCCTCGTTCGCTCGACTCTTCACAGCCTCTCTTAATTCGCAATTATACCTGATTGCGACATCTGGTCTTAGAGTATCTTGAATCTTCGATACACTTAGATCTCTCTCCACGTGAGAACAAAATTTCTATTGCCCATGTGAAAAGTGAGATTTTGCCTGCGACCTAACCACCCTCTGTTTGTGCCGATGTTTTTACTCTGTATCCTGTTTTTATAAAGGGTGAACAACCCTTCCCATCCCTGCATCATTATACACGTGAGTGCTATGACTTTATTTACGCTTCTACGTTCTAACGTTTTCTATGATTTGTTGCTCCAAAAGCAATATACTGTTTACCAACCATATATTTGTTATCAATGCTCTCTATACCTGCTCTGTACAATACTGTTCCCACAATGTACCTCTAATGTTGAACTCATATATATATATATACCTTTTATATTTAGATATAATCTATAGACTCTACAGTACGACCACTGAAGAAGGAGGAATCTGCTCACTCCGAAACGCGTCTGGTCTAACGTCACACTTAAATCCATGTATACTGTCTTGATGCATTTTTACTGTACATGTCTCATATGACCCCTATGTTCCTTTTTTAAATTTTCTATACTTTAATAAATATTTTGTTACTACCCATACTATTTATATATTTTTCTTTGGGAAAGCATGGTAGTGCCAAATAAAAGTCCACAAATCTAGGGGAAAAAAACCCTTTCTGCTCTTTTCCATTATCGGATGTGGCACACACCTCCTAAATTCTCCCAAACCCTGTGAAGCGAGTTGACCCAACCCAATTCTGTCTCCATTATATTTTAGGTAGCAAATACCTTTTTCCCCATCAGGTCAACCCACTTTACAGTTAATTTCATTATTCTCTTTTCCCCATACTCATGGGCAGTGAATATAAATTATAACTGATTAGGAAGACGGAGGCAATTTTATATTTACTCCCTCTCCCTCTATGTATTTTTTGTCAGTTACTTTCATACAAGATATATGACATGTTAACAACATCAATAATAATTCTCTTTGCTCTATTTTGACTTTATACACACTAATCCTTCTAAGTATTCTTTTATAGTGTCAACATGACAAACTTTACAGGTACCGAATGGGAAACCCTCATGGAGGGCTACCTCAACGATTTTGACAATAAGGAACAGGTAGACTCGGATTTATTACTTTTGTTTTCTAGATTATCTCGTTTCTTAGAGAAAAAGTCTATGCTTTTTTGGCACATTAAATCCTTTGAAAACTATATTAGAGAAAATATAAACCCCCTAGGACTCAGGGTCCAGATTTTCCCCACATTGGAAGGCCTGGACCCTGACTTTAAGAATCTATGGGAGAATGCTCTAAAAGTCTGTTCCCGCACCCTTATGGAGCTATTGATGACTGAATACAGGAAAAGATCATCAGTACTCGACGTAGAGATTATAAATATCTGCGACAAGCTTCATAAGCTTAAATCCACTCAATCCCTAGCTCCCCAGGAAGATAGACTAAAGAAGCATCTAGAGATATTCAACAAAAATATTCTGAGGAAAAAAAGCATAAAATTTAGCCGTGATAAGGATGCATTTAGAGATGGGAGAGCGTACAAATGGACTCAAAACACTAACACATATACATACACTAGAGGTAACACCACTAAAGCTCCACCTGATTCGAACAAATTTAAGAGTAAGACCCCCACTGTCACCCCTTACCCAACTGTACCTAAACAAGTTCCTCACAAACAAAAATCTAACACAAGTACAAAACGACAATTTGAAAGCAACTCACCAGATGGCCAGAAGGCCAAGAAATCTGGGTCAGTAACTCCCATGTTGGAACCCACACCCAGTCAAAGAAACACGGGCATTAATGTAGACCCAACACAAATTATCAATGACAGAAATGATACAAACACACATAACACACGCACCTCTCTTACCTCCACGGCAACTCCCCTTAATGATACCTCTTTTTTAGAGAAGGTCTTGGCAGGACTCCAGCCATCAACCTCAAATCCCAATACATACACCCAAATCACGTTCTAGACAACTTACCCACAGTTGATGATGTAACTTCAAACAACATCATCAACCTATCCTCACATTCTCTTTCGGAAGATGAGATATCAGTTTTAAAAAAAGGTTTAAACTTTTGCCCGAACCAAGATGGAGATAAATTTGATTTTTATAAAGATCTTCAACTATTCATACGCAAATTACTCCTTAGAAAAATGTTTCAAAAACACGACATTCCACCTGATCACACCATACAAGAAAGTCGAGCATTGGACCAGTTGATCTCATTACTAGAGGAAAACGATCCAACAGATCTTATTGATCAAATCAATCTCCAACAGGCTTTAGACTCAGTGTATTCAGCAACAGATAACACCAAATCTACACTTAAAAAGAAATCAACTATTTGTCCAGCTCCCAGCACGAACCCTAATGCAGCTACCTTTCTCTACTTAGTGAACAGAGATCTAGAAAAACTAAAAATCCGAACACCCAGAACAACAAACTTTACAAAGAAAGAAACAGCAGCCCTCAGACAACTAGGTAGTAACACCAACCTTGTCATCAAAGCGTCTGATAAGGGCGGGAATATTGTTCTTTTAGACAAAAATCAGTATGTACAAATGTGTAACAAAATCCTAAACAATCCAAATTGGTATAGACGGATGCCCCCTAGCATTGTTAAAAAATATGACATTGAATTTTACCAGCTTATTGATACAGCCTTAGAACGGAACGTCATCACGAAACAACTTTGGACGTATATTCGGAACAACTTTCCGAAAGTTCCTACGTTCTATGCATTACCTAAAGTCCATAAAAATAAAGACGATCCACCCGGCAGACCAATTATATCAGGAATTGGCTCCATTAGCGAAGGCGCTAGTCGCCTAATAGACGACTTTCTCAAGCCTTACGTTCAAGCACTTCCCTCATATGTCAAAGATACTCTACACCTCTTACAAATTATAGACAACCTGCACATTCCTATGGAGGCCTTATTAGTGACAGTTGATGTAGAAACTCTCTATAGCTCCATACCTCATACTAGAGGAGTGGCAGCGATGAGACATATCATATCTAAAGATGAGAAAATAGATCCAGCTTATGGAGAATTCATCTTAACGTTATTGGAATTTATTCTTGAACATAATGTGTTTTCCTTCAATAGCTCCCACTTCCTCCAGGTGCAGGGAGTAGCGATGGGGACATGCTGTGCCCCATCGTATGCTAACCTGTACCTGGGGGAGTGGGAGCGGGCCTTCCTAGACGATGAGGACTTATCGATATACACGGACCATATTTTGGCATGGCACCGGTACATCGATGACATCCTCATCGTCTGGGACGGCACCAGCTCGCTTTTGGAGCAATGCCTTCTCAGAATGAACAGAAACACCTTTAATCTGAGTTTTACTATGTCTTACGACACTCACTGTGTTCCTTTTTTAGATGTGGAGATCTATAAAAACGATGTTGGACAACTGCTGACTCGTTTGTATAGAAAACCAACTGCGGGAAATACTATCCTGCACGCCACAAGTTTCCATCCTACACCTTTAGTAAAATCAATACCTTATGGGCAATACTTGCGCATCAGAAGGAATTGCACAGATGACAAAACTTTCCAAACAGAGGCAAATAAACTACGCACCCGCCTCTTACAAAGAGGATACTCTCATGCATCCCTAAAAAGATCGTACCAGCAAGCATGCCTCCGCAATAGAGACCAACTCCTATATAGTAAAAAACCCAAAGAAGAAATAAACCCCCTGAGAATCATTTCCAGATACAATAATCAACAAAAACAGTTAAAAGCCATAGTAGAAAAATATTGGCATTTACTCACATATGATCCCCTGCTGGGACAATTCGTCCCGGAGAAACCACTTTTCACGTTCAAAAGAGCAACATCCATTAAGGATTATGTTACAAAGACCGAGCTTGTAAGCGGTAACCCGCATTGCAAATACAAGGGAACCTTTATGTGTGGCTCCTGCCACTACTGTAAATACATGGCCACAGAGAAGAACCCCATTTTACCCAATGGGGATATCTTCCGACCAAAACACTTTGCGAACTGCAAAACCTTGGGGGTTATTTATCTTCTTATGTGCGAATGCTCCTGCTTTTACGTCGGCAAGACGAAACTTGAGTTTTGGAAACGCGCATACAGACATGTGCACAGTATGATGACGTGCGACCCAGATCTCCCCCTGGGCCGACACGTCAGTACTGTGCACATGGGCAGATTCCCAAAAATCAAGTTTTTGATCCTGGATCGGATCCATCCGAACCCGAGGGGGGGGGACTGGAATAAGTCCCTCCTTCAACTCGAGTCAAAATGGATCTACAAGCTCCGAGCCACTCAGGCTCCAGGACTAAACGAAATTATCTGGTTTAAACCCTTTTTAGAGGGTTTTGTATCTGGGGGTATGGAAAAATAAATACCAATATAGGTCAACATGCATTGGTTAATAATAACGCAAATGTTAACAATCACATCTACTACAGTTATCTATAATCCAGGATATAAATGAACTTTGATCAGTTAGCTGACTTAGATGATATATGTATAATATACACATATCTGGCTGCATCTGTCTGAATAACCAGTGTATTATATCTATATTAAGGTTAATACTGTATACCTACTCCACTTACCTCTGCACGCTCTGCGACAGTTGATATATGGAGTGGGGTAAATCCATTCTGTGTAAAATACTCTGCAAGATTGTATTAATGTGTTGAATATTGCATTGTATACACTGTCTTATAAACAGGCACCGGCACACAAAGAGTGCTATATGGGTATGCTGCCATCTCTCACTTTATTATTTTTTGATAATTAAGTTTTTTTTTTTCCCCCCCCTATGGTAGGGGTAGACTTTATGCAATGTACAGAGGCAAACTACCAGGCTCAATATGTTCTTTCTTGCCCCTGATCTTTCCAGATACAGGATTCACTCTCTGCCCTATCGCAACATACAATGACAGAAATCCCATTATTTTCTATCTTCTTACTAGATGGCTGCGTGTCGAGTCGGCACTTGGACCTGGGGAACTGCCCGGCACGTAAGCCGCCCGCCCATCTGGGCGGTGCGGCGACGGGAAGGGAGATCGTATCCTACGCCCTCCCTCCCTATTCAGCCTCATCCAATCGGCTGTGCGATGCCCATGGGAGGAGCTACCCGCCATCTTCCTCCACCCACTGGGCATGCGCGCTCCGATGTTGAGGCCGTACGTGCCGGCGGGAGGAGTGGGCGGGGCCGCATCCTCTGACATACATGCTGTGTCTGGATGGGACCGCGCGCACACCGCTCGGGGGGCCGACCTTCCCCACAAACCTCCCACTCCTCACCAGCCAGCTGTTCTTTATAACGGCTGATTGGGGGAGTGGTTACACCTACATAACCACAGCGATGCGATCTCCAAACCCCTGACAGCACCACCAGAGGAACAAACCGCTACATTCTCTGTTAAACTAAACTAGGTATGTGTTTACTATCACTCCATACTTAATATACTAGGCATGTCTTTACTATTATTACTACCCCGTAAATACTATACTTTATTTCTCCATCTGATTATCCCTCTGATGGATATTTACCTTATGTTCCAAAAGGTTCTTTTAAATGCCTCAATGATATAGCACATAAATCTTGTCTGTTCAAGCACTAATATGGAGTCTTACTGCTTGTATTCATTAGCCAGCAACCCCTATGTAAGGACTACTTTTAAGCCCTAATATATATACTAATTAATTATAGGTTTACCTGTCTTTTCTGAACAATATTTTTACAAGCAAAATGGGTATAAGCTTTACCTTGCTTTATACTGCTCATAAGCTATTATATAATTTATATCAAAAATGTTTAATTTTTCTTTACAGAGGTTTGACTGGGTTTGTTTTGTTGACCCCAGCAGAACCAGGGTCCTCGTTCGCTCGACTCTTCACAGCCTCTCTTAATTCGCAATTATACCTGATTGCGACATCTGGTCTTAGAGTGTCTTGAATCTTCGATACACTTAGATCTCTCTCCACGTGAGAACAAAATTTCTATTGCCCATGTGAAAAGTGAGATTTTGCCTGCGACCTAACCACCCTCTGTTTGTGCCGATGTTTTTACTCTGTATCCTGTTTTTATAAAGGGTGAACAACCCTTCCCATCCCTGCATCATTATACACGTGAGTGCTATGACTTTATTTACGCTTCTACGTTCTAACGTTTTCTATGATTTGTTGCTCCAAAAGCAATATACTGTTTACCAACCATATATTTGTTATCAATGCTCTCTATACCTGCTCTGTACAATACTGTTCCCACAATGTACCTCTAATGTTGAACTCATATATATATATACCTTTTATATTTAGATATAATCTATAGACTCTACAGTACGACCACTGAAGAAGGAGGAATCTGCTCACTCCGAAACGCGTCTGGTCTAACGTCACACTTAAATCTATGTATACTGTCTTGATGCATTTTTACTGTACATGTCTCATATGACCCCTATGTTCCTTTTTTAAATTTTCTATACTTTAATAAATATTTTGTTACTACCCATACTATTTATATATTTTTCTTTGGGAAAGCATGGTAGTGCCAAATAAAAGTCCACAAATCTAGGGGAAAAAAACCCTTACTACCAGAAGTCAGGCAGTGGAGCAGCAAAGTGGAGTGGCTCCTCATACGAAAGATAACAGAACAAAAAAGCTGAAGAGATAGAAATCCCTGAATTGAACAAAGAAAAGCCTAATGCCGCGTAAACATAATCAGAAATTCGGCCAGCAAAAGAGGGATGAGCCGAACACCCCCGGGTTCGGTTCGCACCCGAACCCGCGAACGGACCTAAAGTCCGTGTGAATTTAAGAATCCTATTAATTACAATGGACGCAAACGTTCGAAATCAAAAATGCTAATTTTAAAGGCTAATATGCATGTTATTGTCATAAAAAGTGTTTGGGGACCTGGGTCCTGCCCCAGGGGACATGTATCAATGCAAATTTTTTTTTTAAAACGGACGTTTTTTCAGGAGCAGTGATTTTAATAATGCTTAAAGTGAAACAATAAAAGTGTAATATTCCTTTAAATTTCGTACCTGGGGGGTGTCTATAGTATGCCTGTGAAGGGGCGCATGTTTCCCGTGCTTAGAACTGTCCCTGCACAAAGTGTAATTTTTGCAGGAAAAAAACCTATTTAAAATCACTCGCGGCTAATGAATTGTCGGCTCCCGTAACACAGAGAACAGTCATTCATTGAAAGTCATTGATAAAAAAAAAGTCATTGATAAAAAAGAAAAAAAACTAAAAATAAAAAGCGTGGGGGTCCCCCAAATTCAATTACCAGGCCCTTCAGGTCTGCTAAGGATATTAAGGGGAACCCCGGCCAAAAAAAAAAAAAATGGCGTGGGGTCCCCCTCTAAATCCATACCAGACCCTTGAGGTCTGGGATGGATTTTAAGGGGAACCCCGGCCGAAAAAAAAAAAAATGGCGTGGGTCCCCCTCAAAATCCATACCAGACCCTTATCCGAGCACGCAACCTGGCAGGCCGCAGGAAAAGAGGGGGGGCGAGAGCGCCCCCCCCCCTCCCTCCTGAACCGTACCAGGCCACATGCCCTCAACATTGGGAGGGTGCTTTGGGGTCCCCCCCCAAAGCACCTTGTCCCCATGTTGATGAGGACAAGGGCCTCGTCCCCACAACCCTGGCCATTGGTTGTGGGGGTCTGCGGGCGGGGGGCTTATCAGAATCTGGAAGCCCCCTTTAACAAGGGGACCCCCAGATCCCGGCCCCCCCCCTGTGTGAAATGGTAAGGGGGTACAAAAGTACCCCTACCATTTCACCAAAAAAGTGACAAAAATGGTAAAAATGACAGGAGACGGTCTTTGACAATTCCTTTATTAAAATCTTCTTTCTTCTGGTCTTCCTTCTTCCTTTCTTCATCCTTCGGTTTCTTCATCTTCTCCTTCCGGCATCTTCTTCCATCTTCTTCCTCCTCCGATCCGCTTCTTCTTGCTCTGGTCTTCTCGTCCGGCATCTTCTTCCATGGCGTCGGCGTCTCTTCTTGGGCCGCTCCGCGCAATGGGAGGCTTCCGCTGTGTGAGGCTTCGCTGCGTCTGACAGGTCTTTTATAACGGAGGGCGGGGCCACCTGGTGACCCCGCCCCCCCTCTGACATCATGGGGAAAGCCATAGGGAATTCCCCATGACGTCCCCGTGCGTCACCAGGTGGCCCCGCCCTCCATTATAAAAGACCTGTCAGACGCAGTGAAGCCTCACACAGCGGGAGCCTCCCATTGCGCGGAGCGGCCCAGAAGAGACACCGACGCCGTGGAAGAAGATGCCGGATGAGAAGACCAGAGCAAGAAGAAGCGGATCGGAGGAAGAAGAAGATGGAAGAAGAAGATGGAAGAAGATGCCGGAAGGAGAAGATGAAGAAACCGAAGGATGAAGAAAGGAAGAAGGAAGAAGACCAGAAGAAAGAAGATTTTAATAAAGGAATTGTCAAAGACCGTCTCCTGTCATATTTACCATTTTTGACACTTTTTTGGTGAAATGGTAGGGGTGCTTTTGTACCCCCTTACCATTTCACACTGGGGGGGGCGGGATCTGGGGGTCCCCTTGTTAAAGGGGGCTTCCAGATTCCGATAAGCCCCCCGCCCGCAGACCCCCACAACCAATGGCCAGGGTTGTGGGGAAGAGGCCCTTGTCCTCATCAACATGGGGACAAGGTGCTTTGGGGGGGACCCCAAAGCACCCTCCCAATGTTGAGGGCATGTGGCCTGGTATGGTTCAGGAGGGAGGGGGGTCCGCTCTCGTCCCCCCCTCTTTTCCTGCGGCCTGCCAGGTTGCGTGCTCAGATAAGGGTCTGGTATGGATTTTGAGGGGGACCCCACGCCATTTTTTTTTTTTTTTGGCCGGGGTTCCCCTTAATATCCATAGCAGACCTGAAGGGCCTGGTAATTGAATTTGGGGGGACCCCCACGCTTTTTTTTTTTTTTTTTTTATCAATGACTTTTTTTTTTTATCAATGACTTTCAATGAATGACTGTTCTCTGTGTTACGGGAACCGGCAATTCATTAGCCGCAGATGGCTGCCTTAGATGACACAACAGGATGAAGAAAGGAAGGAAGGTGTTTTAATGTGATACTGCAATGCTGTACTAACAGCACGCACACACTAATCCCAGAATCACAGCACAGATAATGTCAGCAGTCAGCAGCACTGCAGAATGGATCACAGCCACATATCACTGACACGCTGGAACACAATATACGAGGCCGCCGGCGCGGCGGCCTTATATAATGTGGGGCGTGTACTAAACCCCCTGAGCTATAATTGGCCACAGGCATCCTGCCTGTGGCCAATTATGGCTCTCCTCGCCGCTGGCTCTATGATTGGCCAAGCATGCGGGGTCACAGTGCATGCTTGGCCAATCATCAGCCAGCAATGCACTGCGACTGGCGCAGTGCATTGCGGGCCGCTCGCATCACACGAATTTGATGTGAGCGGCCCAAATAGTTCTGGGCTCGCCAAGCGGGCGGAAGCGCCCGTCTGTACCAATTCCGATGCGCAAAATTCCTACGCATGCTCAGAAACAATTTGACGCATGCTCGGAAGCATTGAACTTAATTTTCTCGGCTCATCGTAGTGTTGTACGTCACTGCGTTCTTGACGGTCGAAAGTTCAGCAAACTTTTGTGTGACCGTGTGTATGCAAGCCAAGCTTGAGCAGAAATTAGTCGGAAAAAACATCCAAGATTTTTCTGATGGAAAATCCACTCGCGTGTGCGCGGCATAAGGGTAGGCCTTGATTGAATCTTATACATTTACTGCAAGAGACTAATAGGGCTGAAATACAGAGAAAGGATCCAACGGTTTTGCCCCTAATAGAGGCAATGTGGTTACGGTGGTTGCCCATTCTCAGAAAAAGAATGAAATTTATTTTAGCAGAAATTTTAGCAAAAGATATTGCTGAGTGAGTGGTCCTGTCTCATCCTGAGGGATGATATTCTGCACCACAGTAAAATTGTTCACCTATAACTAGAGTTGAGCGGACACCTGGATGTTTGGGTTCGGCCAAACTTCGCAAAAAAGTTCAAGTTCGGGACCCGAACTTGACCCAAACTTTACCCTGAACCTGAACCCCATTGCAGTCAATGGGGACCCGAACTTTGAGGACTAAAATGGCTCTAAAAAAGTAATGGAAAGGGCTAGAGGGCTGCAAATGGCAGCAAAATGTGGTTAAGAGCATGGCAAGTGCTCTGCAAACAAATGTGGATAGGGAAATAACTTAAAATACATAAAAATAAAAAATAATAATCTTGACCTAGGAGGACGAGATCCATATAGATCCTATTGACGAAACGTACGTCAGGCGATACCCTTGGTACACAACACGTCACTTCCCCCCTTGTCTGCGGCTTCTGGTTTCGGAATCACCGCCAGTGGAACGCACGCTATTCCGGGGCTTTGCGGTGCCTCATCGCTCTGCTCTCCAGCTGTGCACTCTGCTTTTTTATTTATATATTTTTTAATTTACTGCATGTATTAATGTTCTTTAACCCTATTGGGTACACTGTATCTTCGATTCATCAATTTTTTTTTTTTTTGCAAAATAAAAAACCTATATTGATTTTAGCAATATCACACTATTAGTGTTTTTTCATTTTTTACCTACACGGACCCAATTGGTATTTTTACCCCCATTCTTGGAGAGTGATAGAGGAGGAACATCCCCACAGAGGAGGCTTTGCAGTGGAAACCGTCCGCACAGAGGAGGATCCTTACTACATACCCAGGATATTATATGCCTACTACCCCTGCAGGGGTTAGGCACTCTGGTGAGTGTTTCCACATTAGGGGTCACTCGACGGAAGGAGGGGAGCACTAGGACAGTCACCATCATCTGTTTGCCTATATGCCATATGCTGTTACAAGTTTGCTGAGATTCAAAGGACAGCACAGGACTTCACCACTTTGATCACCGATCACTTATTTATATATTTCCTCTTTTGTTACACTTGGGACAATTGTCAAGCATCACATTTTTTATTCATTTATTTTTATATATATTTTTTGATCCATCTACTTTTTTATCCATCTATTTTTTCATTGTTTGGGATTTTTGTGCACTTGCACCACAATTTTCAGGAGGACACAAATAATCGATTGTTGTATATCACTAATATTTATGCATTTTCTATATTATTGTAGCACAGAGTCACTTTTAATTTATATTTATGCTTTCTTGCCTGTTATTTATAATTGTTACACATAATTTTGCTCATGAGGTATTGCACAGTCATTTCATTTATTCTATTTTGAATGGAGTTGCCTTAATATCTCTTTTATTTCTATATACATATATATATTTTTTAGTCTAATGCACATTCACTTTTACCATTCATACGTACCCATCCGATATTTATATATTTATATCATTTTATCCTGCTCGCCCCATATTTACCCTGAACAGCGCCACCATCCCTTTATTTAATACCATTTCTTTACTACACACCAGTGTGTAGTACCTCTTTGGGAGGCTGCAGTTCTAATCCTGAGCGCGGATTCTATAGTATCTTTTTTTTTTCTTTTTTTTTCGAGATCCATATAGAGTAGGAGGTTGAGGTGGCGGTGGATGTGGCGGTGTAGGTGGAAGCAGCAGTGAAGGAGGACGAGGTAGCCAACACTGGTTTTTGTTTTTAATTCTCAAAAGAGTGAGAAAGATCAAAAATAAAATAATGGCTGGGTAAGGCCGGCGATGTGTCAAATTCTGTCCCCCGTCGGATAGTGTCCGCCCTGTTCTGCCCTTACGCAATACAGAGGACAAGGTGATTCCGAAAATCTCCGAAGACTAACGGCGCCTGCGCCGTGTGTCCAGGTTCAAGCCCCACCATCCAAGTGGACATAGAGTTAGAATAAAAAATAGCTGAGCGAAGCGAGGCCGTGCCTAAAGCGTGGCGAGCGAAGCGAGCCTGTGAGGACCCCTGTTACTATGGAATCTCCTTGTCCTCCGTACTGCTCAAGCGATGCGCCTGCGCAGTACAGGGCGGACACTATCCGATGGCCGGACAGTTTTTGTCAGAACACCGATATACATGTCTATTCTGCACAAGGTACGGACAAGTCCTGTGGGATCCATGCCTGGTTCATTTTAATGAACGTGAGCTTGTCTACATTGGCTCTGGACAGGCGGCTGCGCTTGTCTGTGATAACGCTCCCTGCCGCGCTAAATACATGTTCAGATAATACACTGGCTGCAGGGCAGGCCAGCACCTCCAAGGCGTAAAGGGCAAGCTCAGGCCACGTGCCCAATTTGGAGACCCATAAGTTGAAGGGGGCAGACCCATCATTCAGTACGTGTAGGCGTGTGCACACATACTGCTCCACCATGTTGGTGAAATGCTGCCTCCTGCTAGACGTTCCATCTCAGCTGGTGGTGCTGGTTGTTGTGGCGTGCTGACAAAGCTTTTACACATTTCGGCCATGCTAACCCTGCCTTCTGAGGTGCTGGCGGTGCCCCGGCTGCGTTTGCGACCTCTTCCTCCTCCTCTGCCTTCGCCTTGTGCTTCCACCGTGCCCCCGCTGTCAGGTGGGAATGCCACCAGCAGCGCGTCTACCAGCAGCGCCTCTACCAGCGTGCGCTTGTACTTGCGCATCTTACGATCACGCTCCAGTGAGGGAATTAAGGACGGTACGTTGTCCTTGTAACGGGGATCCAGTAGCGTGGCCACCCAGTAATCAGCACCAGTTAGAATGTGGGCAACTCGGCGGTCGTTGCAGAGAAATTACAGCATGTAATCGCTCATGTGTGCCAGGCTGCCCAGAGGCAACAAAAAGCTGTCCTCTGTGGGAGGTGTATCGTCTGTGTCCTCTGTATCCCCCCAGCCATGCACCAGTAATGGCCATGAGCTGGTCTGGATGCCACCCTGCTGTGAACATGGTTCCTCCTCCTCCATCTCCTCCTCCTCCTCATCCTCCACCTCGTCAACCTCCAGAACTGTGCCCTTGCTGGACAATTGTGTACCTGGCGTTTGTTGGTTCAGGAACCCACCCTCGTAGCCACTTGTGAATGACTGCCCTGAAAGCCTTGGAAATGATCCCTCTTCTTCCTCCTCCTCCTCCTCCATAAAATAGTGTTTAAAAGGGTTCGGAAGGCCTTTGGGGGAGTATGAAACCGGAAAAAAAGGCAAGGGAGGGGCCCCTTTTGGTTGGGGGTTCTGCCGCGAGCAATCCGCTTTTGGGGAGGACCCCCCAAGGGTTTGGGTTTCCCTGTCCCTTTTCTGAAAAACCAAAGAGGGGCGGGGAAAATTTTCCAACCCTTTTGACTATACGTAATTTTAACCCCCCAAATGGTGGAATACTATTTTCCCTGGAAAATCATTTGAAATTTCTTTTTTTTTTTTTTTTATGATTCCTGTATCCTCCATGGGGTTTTTTTTTTTCGAATGGGGCCCCAAATTCACCTTAAATCACTTTTCAAATTTGGTAAGGGGTTACGCTCTAAAAAAAGGAAAAACCCCCCCCTTTTTTGGGGGGGTCTTTACCTTGGGGGATCCTTTTGGGGTTTTTTTAAAAAAAATAAAAATTTACAAATTTTTTTTGGGGGGGTTTTTGGAATAGTAAGGGGCCCTTTTTCCTTGGGGGTTTTTTTTTAAATTTTTTTTGGGGTTTTTTTGTGTTTTGGGATTTTTCCCCTTTTTTTCAATTTTTTCCAAATTATATATATATACCTTTTTTTTAAAAATATTTTTCCCGGGGGTGTTTTGGGATTGTTATTTAATTTTTTTTGGGGGAAACCTTTGGCCGAATTTTTTGGAAAATTTTTTTGATTTTTTCTTTTTGGGACAAAACCTTTAGATTTTAACCTGTAAGGGTTATAATAGGGGAGTAACTATTTTTTCATAATCAATTTTAGGTTAAAAATTTTTTTTTTTGGAAATTTCTTTGAAAACGGGAAAAAAAAGGGGGATTTTTTTTAAAACAACCATTTTAAGGCCTTTCTTTTCCAATTTTTGATAAGTTCCCCCCCCCAAACTTTTATTTATTTCCCTTCCTTTTCCTTCCCCCCCCAAACGTTCCCAAGGGGGGTTATTTCCCCTTTTGGGGGGCCCCCAATTTGACAACCAATTACCTATCCTCCAAACAGGGGGGTCCGGTGGACGGCCCCCTTCCCATTCAATTAATTTTAAAAACCCTTACACCAAATTTCCACCCCGGGCAAACAAAAATTAAAGGGGGCTTTTGGTTTCCCCCATTTCCCCCCACCGGCCCGGGTTTGGGCTTGAAAAACCCCAGCTTTTTTTCCTCCAAAAAGGGGTTGGGTTTTTTAAACAAAAATTTTTTTTAAAAGGGGTTTCGACCCTTTTGTGTAAAAATTTTTTGGGGGGGTTTTGTGCCATGGGGACGGTGGGGATGGGAGCAGGAAAGGGGATTTTAGGGGACAAATGGGGGTAACCCCCGGGGGGGAAAAGGAAACCTTTGGCCTCCCATGCCACCCATTTCCCATTTTGGGGGAAAAACCCCCTAAAATTATGGTAACCCGTTTTTGGTGGCCCCCACGAGGTTTTTCAGGAACCCATTTTTTTCCCCACTGGTTTGGGGGGGGGATGGTTCTAAAGTTTTTGGGGGGGAAAAGCTATTGGGGGAAAACCCCCCCCTTAGGCGGGTCGATTCCCCGGGTGACTTTTAAAAAGGCCAAATTTTAAATCGGAAAATTTTTGGGTTAAATTTTTTTCCCGTCCATTTGGGGGGGTTTAAAGGCTGAAGTTTGGCCCCAATGGTTTGGGTGCCCGGGGGGTTGTTTTAAAAAACCCGTTTTTGGGGGGGTTCTGCCTTTCTGGGGTTGTGGGCCCCCGGGGCAAAAGGGAAGGGGGAAAAGGCCTTTGGTTTTTTTCCCCCCCGGGTGTTTTTTTCCGGGTTGAGGTTGTGCTAGGTTAATTTTTGCCTTTTCGGGCCCTTGTTAAATTTCAAACACGTTTTGTTTTTTTAAAATGGTTGGGAAACCGGGGAACTCTTGGCCCCCCCCGGGGGGAGAGAAGGGGGGAAATACCCCCCTTTTTTCCCATCCCCTTTCGTGTTTGGGGGGTTGTGGATTTCCTCCGAAAAAGGAAAAAGAAAATTTTTCCCATTTTGGGGAAAACCTTGCCCCCAAATACTTTTCCACCATTTTTCCCCCCCCCCCCTTTTCCCTTTGACTTTAAAAGCCCCTTGGGGTTTGTTTTTTTTTAATCTCGGGGGGTCCCATTCCCATCTGCAAAAGGGGATGGGCACTATACCCCTTTTTTAACAGGGGGGGGGGAGGTTCCCGGGGGCCCCTTAAAGAAATTTTCTAACAGGCCCCTTTTAATTCTTCCCTCAAAAACGAATTTCCCTTTCCCACCAATAAATTACCCCAATTTTTTTGGAACCCATTTAATTATCATACATAAAAGTCTGACTCAAATTTAGTTAAAACAGGGGGTAAGGGTTCAAAATTGACAAAAAAGTCGTTTTTGCCTGTTTTGGTTTCCGCCGTTCCAATAAGCCTGCCTTAGTGGCGGGGGAGGCCAAGGCCATGGTTAAAAAAATGTTTTGCCCCTGAGTTTTTAAAACCCTTCTTGCCGAACACTGCTCCCCCAAAAATCTTTTTCGGTTATCGGGTAAAAACAAAATGGGGAAAAAACCGTTTTTGTTCGGGTTGCTCAACCCCCCAAATTTCTGGTTCGTTGCTGAAGGCCGACTCCTGGCAAAAACAAGGAGAGGAAACTTTTTTGCACCTTCTGGGTTTGGCCCCCCCCGGGGCCCAACCCCCCCAGGAATTTTTTATGGGGGATTTTTAAAAATTTCCCACCTTGGACGTCCCCCCACGGGGTTTCACAAGAACATTTACTAAACCCATTTTGTTTTTCCCCCGCAACCGAAAATTTCAGCGACAAAGGAAAAAAAAGAAGGGGAACCAGAAAGGGTTTCCCCTTTTCCCTTTTTTTCCCCCCTTCCCCCCTTTTAAAAGGAAATTAATTTTTATTTAGAAAAGCACCCCATTTTTAAGGGGCTAAAAAATTTTTGGAAAAATTTTAAAATTTTTAAAAAAAGAAAAAAGGGCCCCCCTGTTTTGACAGTTTTTTTAAACCAACCCCCAAACCCCTTTTGTAAAAAAAAGAAATTTTAAAAAAAAAAAAATATAAAGGGGTAAAAAAAAAAAAGAAAACCCCCCTCCTTTACCCTCCTTAAGAAAAAACGGGTTGAATTTCGCCTTGGTAAAACCCTGCCCTTTTGGGAATCCCCCAAATGAGAAAAATTTTTCCCCCTTTACAATTACGGTTTTTAAAACCCCAACTCCACCCAAAAAAAAAAGAATCCCAAGGGATAAAAAACCTTTCCCAGAAGTTTACCCAAAAAAATTGTCTAAAATTCCCCGCTAAAAGTTATGTTCAGGGGGGGGGGGGGGGGGGGTTTTGGTTTTTTGCCCCGGGGGGGGTTTAGGTTTTTGCCCCCCCCCCCCGGGGGGGGGGGGGGTATCCCTTCCCCCCCTTGAATCCCCCCTTTTGTCGTCCCCAGTTGTTTGGGGACAGGGCTTTTTTTTGGTGGGCCGTTTTTTTTACGGGTTTTTTTTTTCTTTTTATTTTTTGGGTTTTTTTTTTTTTAGAGACCCCCCCTTTCCCCCCCCTTTTGGGGGGAAGGTTTTTTTGGGGGGGGGTTTTTTGGGGGGGGAAAAAAGGGGGGGGGGGGGGGGGGGGGGGGGGGGGGGGGAGGGGGGGGGGAAAGGGGGGGGGGGGGGGGGGGGGGGGGGGAGGGGGGGGGGGAAAAGGGGGGGGGGGGTTTTTTGGGGGGGGGTTACCCTTGGTGAGGTTTTTTTTTTTTTTTTAAAAACCGTTTTTTTTATTTTCCCAAAAGATTTTTGTTTTTTTGTTTTAACTTTGGCGAGTTTTTCCCCCCCCCCAAAACCCCTTTGGGGTTTTTTTTTTGGAGCTCCTGGTGTTGTGGTGGGGGTCGGAAAGGGGTTTGGTTTCCGCCCCTTTTTTATTTTAATCTTTGGGGGGAAAAGCTTTTTTTTTGGCAAATTTTTTTGGGGGGTTGGGGAAAATTTGAACCCCCCCCCCCCCCCCCCCCCCCCTTTTGGCCCCACCCCGGCCAAAAAAAACCCCCCCCCCCCCCCCCCGCCGAAAAAAACCCCTTTTTCCCGTTTTTTTTTGGGGTGGGGGGGGGGGGGGGGTTTGGGGGGGGGGGGGGGGGGGGGGGCGGGTTTTTTTTTAATTTTCCCCTTTTTCCCCCTTTTTCCCCTTAATTAGCCCCCCGGGTTTTTTGAAAAAGGTCTTTTATTTTTCTTTTGGGTTTTTTTTTTTTTTTTTTTTGTTTTTTTTGTCTCCCCTTGTTTCCCGTTTGTGACATTTTTTTTTTTGGGGGTTTTTTTTAAAAACCCCCTTTTAAATTTTTTTTCCTTTTTCCTTTTCTTTTAAAAATTGGGGCCCCCCCCTTTTTCCCCCCCTTATTCCCCCCCCTTTTTGGGGGAAAAAGGGGGTTTTTGGGGCCGGGGGAATTTTGCCCCCCTTTTTTGACCATCCCCCCGTTTTTTTTTTTTTAAACCCCCTTTGTTCCCCTTTCCCCTTTTTTTTTTTTCAATTTTTCCCCTATCCCTTTTTTTTTTTTCCCCCCCCCCACCCCCCCCCCCCCCCCAAATAATTTTTGTTTTTTTTTTTAGTTTTTTCCCCCTGGGCCGGTTTTGGGGGGGGGGGGGGAAGGGGGGGGGGGGCGGGGGGGGGGGGGGGGGGGGGGGGAAGGGGGGGGGAAAGGGGGGGGGGGGGGTTTGGGGTCTTGTTTTGTTTACCGGGAATTTTTTTTTGGGGCGTTTTTTGGTGGGATGGGGGGGGGGGGGTTTAAAAAGGGTACTGTTTTTTTTCAAAACTTTGGGAAAAATTTTTAAAGAAAAGAATTTTAAAAAATAAAGGGGTTGGTTTTTTTTTGGGGGGGGGGGGGGGGGGTTTTTTTTTTAATTTTTTCCCCCCGGAGTTTCCGGGGGGGGGGGGGAAAGGGTAATTTTTTTTGGGGAATTTTTTGGTGTTTTTTTCTGTTGTTTTTTGTTACCTGTTTTTTTTTCCGGGTTCCCTTTTTTTACTTTTTGTGTTTTTTCCCTTCGCTTTTAAACTTTTTGGGGTTTTCCCAAAGGGGGGGGGGGGGGGGGGGGGGGTTTTTTTTTTGGGGGGGGGGGGGGGGGGGGTTTTTGGGGGGGGGGGGGGGGGAAAGACATTGTTTTATTTTCCCCCCTTTTTTTTTTTTTTTTTTTTTTTTTTTTTTTTTGTTCCCCTTTTTGTGAGTGTGTGGGGTATTGTCTTTTTTGGTGTTTTTTTGGGTTTTTTGGGGGTTTTTTTTTTTTTAAAAAAGGGTTTTGGGGGTTTTTGGCCCCCCTTTAAAAAAAAAAAAAAGGGGGGGGGGGGGGGGGGGGGGGGGGGGGGGGGCCCTTTCCTAAATTATGTTTTGTTGTTTTTGGGTTATGGTGTGTTTGGGGGTTGGGGGTTTTTTTATTTTTGGGGGGGGGGGGTGAAAGGGGGGGTTTTTTTTTGGGGGGGGGGAAGAATTTTTTTTTTCCCCCGGGGTCCTAAGTGTTGTTTTGTTCCGTTTTTGGGGGGGGGGGGAAAAAGGGGGGGGGGGGGGGGGGGTTTTTTAAAGGGGGGGGGGGGGGGGGGGGGTTTTTGTTTTTTTTTTTTTCCCTGTGGAGAAAAAATTTTGTTTTTTTTAGGGCCCCCCCGGGGGGGGTTTTGGTTGGCCCCCCCCCGATTTTTCTAAACCGTTTTTTTTTTTTTTGTTGCGGGTGTTTGGGGTTTTGGGTTTTTAAGGGGGTTTTGGGGGGGGGGGGAGGGTTTGGGGGGGGTTTTCCGGGGGGGGGGCCGGGGGCTTATTTTTTTTTTTTTTTTTTCTGTTGGGGTTTTTTAAAAAATTTTTTGGGGGGGGAGGGGGGGGGGGGGGGGGGGGGGGGTTCGGGGTTTTTGGCCTGTTCGGTGTTGGTTTTACTTTAGGGGTTTTTTGGGGCCCTGGGGTGTTTTTCCCCAGAGGGTTTTTTGGGTTCGGGGTTTGGGGTTTGTGTTGGGCAGGGGGGGAATTTTTTTGGTTGTTTAAAAGGGGGGGGGGGGGGGGGGGGGGGTTTTTGTGCCCCTAAATTTTAGTCCCGGGGGGGGGGGGGGGGGGTTTTTGGGGGGGTGTATGCCCTTTTGGGGAAAAAAAAGGGTAAAAATTCCCGGTTAATTTTTAAAATTTTTGTCTCTTAAAGGGTTTTTAAAAATAGGGACTGCGTGGTATTTTGGGGAAGTTGGTTTTTTAGGGGAACCTTTTTTTTTGCGGGGGTGGGAAAAATATGGGGTTTGGGGGGGGGGGGGGGGGGGGGGGGAAAAAAGGGGGGGGGGGGGGGAAAAGGGGGGGAAAAAGGGGGAGAAAAAATTTCCCTTTGGGTTTTTGGGGGAGTGGGGGGTGGGGGGGGGGGGGGGGGGGGGGGGAAAAGGGGGGGTTGGAACGTTTTTTACAGGTTTTTAAGGAAAAAAAATTTTTTAAACCAAAAAGGGGGGGAAAAAAGGGTTTCCGGGAAATTTTAAATAGTTATACCGGAAAAAAAAGGGGCCCCCGTAACCTGGGGTTCACCATGTAAAAGGCCCAACCAAAATTTGGCCCGGGGGAAAGGAAAATACCTAGGGGAAAATCACCCGGAATGAAAAAAGGGGGCGGGCGGAAAACAGGGGGTGCCCCTCAATGTTAGGGAAACTTTTTTTAATTGAAAAAAGGGGGGAAAAACCATTGAGGTTTTTTTCCCCCCCCCATCGTGAAAAAAAATTGAAAAATTTGGAAAAAAATTTTGGCTAATAAACTTTAAATTGAAGGGGGTTTCCCCAAAATGTTTACCAAAACTTAAAGGTTTTTTTAAATTTTAAAAATCCATTAAAAAAAAAGGAAAATTTTTAAAGGGGAAAAAGTTTGCACCTTGCTCTTTTAAAAATTTGGAGAAATTGGGAAATTTCCCCTTAAAAGGGGTTTAAATTTTTTATGGGGGGAAGAAGTTAAAAATCAATTTTTTTAGAAGGAAATATTAAAAGGGGGAAAAGGGGAGATTTTTGCTTTTGTGGAAGGGAGATTAAAACCCAAAGAAAATTGGAATAATGTTTCCAAGTTTAAGGGGGGAAAATTGGTTTAAAGATGAATTTTTTTGTTTGGAAACGACAACATTAAAAATTTTTTGGTAATTTTTATTTTCGGGGGGAATTTAAATTTGGAAACTGAACTCTAAATAGACCAACCGGGAAAAATTTTTTCCGGGGGTTTCCCCTTTGGTAAAAAAATTTTAAAAAAAAAGGGAAAAAAAAAATTTTTTTTTTTTTAAAAAAGGGGGAAGAAATAACCATATTTTTAAAAAAAATTTTTTTTTTCGGGAAAAAAAAATTTTGGGGAAAAAAACCCCTTGAAGGAAGACCAAAAAATTTGGGGTTTTTTAAAAAACGTTTTTAATAACCACCATTGGATAAAAAAAAATGTTAAAAATAAAATTTGTTTAAAAACAATGGAAAAAACCCCAGGATCCTTAGAATTCATTTAGGGGGGGGATGGCCCTAACCCCATTTCCTTGGGGGACTTTAAATTTTTAAAAGGGGGGATAAACCCCGATAAAAACCCTCTACAGGCTTAACTTTTGGTTCTTTGGGGAAAGGGACCCCTTTTTTAAAAAACCCCACAATTAGTGAAATTTAAATTTGGAAATATTAAAAGTTAAAAAAGGGAAAATTTAAATGTTCCCCCCCCTAGGAAAAATTATAGAAAAACCCGGGAAAAAAAGAAGGGGAAAGGGGGATAAAACTAGAAATTTTAAATAAGTTTTTAAAAAATTTGAAAAAAAAAAGGGGAAATTTTCCCGAAAAACAAATGATGAATTTTTTAGCCCAGAGGGGCCCCCAAAAATGGAAAATCCCCATTTAAACCTTATGGGAGGGCCCTAGAAGGTTTTTTGGGGAAAAAGGGAAATAAAAAAGGGTTAAAAAAATTTATCGGAAGAAAAAAACAAAGGGGAAACAGGTTTTAAGGGGTTCCCAAGGGCAGGGAAAAACCGGGAGGGCCCCTGGGTCATCTACCCCCCAAAAAAAATAAAATTAATGTTAGAAAACTTAATTTTTAAAAAGGTTTGAAAAAAAAAAAAGGGGTTTTTTTTAAAAAAAAAAAAAAAAAAACCCCAAAAAAAAAAGGGGGGAACCCAAAATTTTTTTTGTTTTTAAAAAAAAAAAAAAAAAAAATTTAAAAATTAAAAAAAGGAGTGAAAATGTTTTGGGGGATACAAGATGGGAAAAAAGGGTAACGTGGAGGAATTTTTCCCAAAATGACCCCCCGAGTCAAAAAAAAATGGGGGCGTAAAAAGTGGGGAAAAATGGTAAAAACCTCCCAAAAAAGGGGTATTTTAAAAAGCAATTAAAGTTGTATTTGGGAAAGGGGGTTAAAAAGAAAAATTTATTAAAAAAACGAGGGGTAAATTGGGGAGGGGTAAAAATTTTTTTTGGGTAAAAAGGGGGGGAAACCCCCCTTTTTCCTCCCCCTTTTCCCCCAAAATTAAACTAGGTTTTGGGTTTTAAAAAAGCCCCAAATTTAAAAAAAAAGGGTTTTAAATTTTTTTTTAAAGGTTTTTAATTTTTTTTTTTTTGGGGGTTTTTTTCAGAAAACATAATTTTTGGGGGGTTTTTATTGCCCCTCACCGAAAATTAAAAACCATTTTAAAACTAAAAAAATTTTTTAACCTAGGAGCCCCCCTTTTTTGGAACTTTTTTTTGCACCTTTTCCAAGGCCCAAAATTTTTAAACCAAAAGTCCGTAAAAATATATTTTATAGGGGGGGAAGGGGAGGGGGGGAAGGGAGAATGGGGGTTAAAAAAATTTTAAAAAAAAATAAGATTGAATAAAAATGCAAAAAAAGTTTTTTTTTGGTTTTAAAAAAAAAAAAAAAGTAAAAACCAAAAAGGGAGCCCCCTTTTTTTTAAAAAATTTTTATTTGCCCCGTCACATTCCAAGGGAGTAAACGGGATTTTTAAAAAAGTTTGAAACCTTTTTTGAAGTACATAAAAAAGGGACCAAGAAAATTTCATTTTTAATCCATTTCGGGTTTTAATCCCCCTAAAACAAAAAGTGCCTCCATTTTTCCCCCCCTCAGTGGGAAAGGGGGGCAATTGGTTTTTTTAAAAAAACGATTACTCCATTTTTAAAAATTTTTTTAGGCCAAATTACTTTCCTTTTTTTTGAAAACAAAAAAAACCCAAAGGTGACAAAAAACCCCAAAAAAGTTTTGGGGAAATGGGCTAATTTATTTGGGTCAGCGTCACATTCCCCCAAATTGCATTGCAGTGGTTCAAAAAAGGGGTAAATTTGGAGCAAATGTTAACGATTGAACCCCCCAGATTCCGAAATTTGACCCGCAGTGCCCCCCCCCCGGGGGAAAAAAGTACCTTTGGTTTTTTCCTGGAGGAGGGAAGGGGACCCAAGTGCGGGGGTCCCGGGGGGGACTGGGGTTTGGGGGACCCAGGGGATGGGGGGGCGGGGAAAGGGCCCCAAATGGAGCCCCCTCCCAAGTGAAACCCCAGCTTAACCTTTTGACATATTGAATCCGGGGGGGGGAGTTTTGGGGGTTTTACCGGGGCCCCCAAGTTCGCCCTGGTGGGTTGTTTGGGGGGGGTTTGGTTTTTTACCCTGGTTGGGGGGGTGGGGGGGGGGTGGGGGGGGTGGGGGGGGGGGGGGGGGGGGGGGGGGGGGGGTGGGGGGTGGGGGGGGTTTGGTGGGCGGGGTGGTGTTGGGGGTGGGGGGGGGGGGGGGGGTGGAGGTGGGGGGGTGGTGTGAGGGAGGGTGGGGGTTGGTGGGTTGGGGTTGAGGGGGGGGGTGGTAGGTGCGGCGGAGGGGGGTGAGAGGGCCGGTGGGGGGGGGGGTGGGGGGGGTGGGGGGGGGGAAAAGGGTTTTTGGGGGGGTAAAAAGGAGCCAAACGGGGGGGGAGTCCCCCGGGGGGGGGGGGAAAAAAATCAAACCCCCCGGGGGGAAAGGAAAGGGGACATAACCGCCCAAGGACCCGCCTCCCCTTTGGGTGATCGTTTCTCCTGTCTGAGCTGCCCCCTGGCCGGGAGTGCCCTGCCAAAAACCATTGAAGGAGGGTTTTTATGGTGTTTGTGGGGTTTCGGAGAGAATGGAGAAAGGACCCCGGCCCCTAGGCGGCAGTGCCATTTTCCGGGTAGCGCCGGCCCTGAGGACACTTCATGCACCCCCCCCCCCAATAAATGACCCCCCGGGCATCCACCCCTTCCCCCCCCCCCCCTGCCGGCTGTCCTACTACTGGGAGTAAACCCCGTTTTTACAACCTATATGGGATACCCAAAATTTCCCCGATGTCTTCAAAGAAAAAGGGTTTTAAAGGGAACTGTTTAAAAAACTTGTTTTTTTTTTCTACTCAGGTGACACAGGCCTAGAGTTACTTGTGGAAAACCCAACGCAAAGGCAATGAAGGGGGACCAACAAAAAAAAAGGGGGATTAAAGATAGAGGACTCATATGCAGCTTGCAGTAAAATGCGCCAAAAGGAATATCCTAGACCTTTTTCATTTAAATTTTATAGAAAACTGTTAAATGTTTGGACTGAAAACCAAGTTGCGGGCCCTTCAGATCTGGGCCCTGGGCCTGGGATGCACCGCCCAAGAAGAATAACAGCCCCCGGTGGGCCGCTTTACTGAAAAGGAGGGTTTTTTTTCTTTAGACCATAAGCTTTAACAATCACTTGACGAATCCATTGGGAAAAAATAGATTTTTAAATTTCCAAAAGATTTTATTGAAAATTTTCAGTTAAAAAACATAATAAAAAGTAACAAAAAAAAGATCTGTCATAAAAATTGACATAAAATACTGGGATGTAGATAAAAAGTGTTGTGTACAGTAAAACCCCGTCATGGTTAAACATACAAAGCAGTTTTATAATTGCTCAAATGTGCATACGACATATTTGGAAATAGTTTGAGGATTCTTTCTTCCCGGGCGTTATCGGGGGGAGAGCCCTAAAGGGGGGCCCCCACCCCCCAAGCACCCATGGGAACAAAAATGTGCCCAGGGAAAGGGAAAGACCCCCCCCCCCTTCCCTTTGGGATTTAGATGTACAGATATTATAATCATTATTTTATCTTGACATTTGTCAAAAGCATCTTAAAAAGTTTAGGGTATTTAGGGGGATAAAAAAAGGTAGGAGCAAAGTTCAAAAGAAAAAAAGTGAGAACAAAAACACAGTTCACCCTAACTACCCCTTTGAGGGGGAATTGTTTTCCACCCTTTTGTTTAGGTTCCAATAATCCTCCTAGGTATGGCTTCAAAAAATTTAAGACTGTATTCAGTGAGTACCTTTGTACCGGGTTCCCCCATGGGGTATTGATGGTATTCCAAAGCTGTGTGCAAAGATTTCATGGCGCAATGTGTAGTGCGTCTTTTGTACTTCCCATAGGGGGGGATTGGGGTCTCTCCAGTGTCGCACTATAGTAGTTAGCTGCGATGAGTATGTTAGAAACCCGGTTTCATCGGGTTGAGAATTTGTCTATGCCTACGAGAGGGTGCATGCCGGGGGCCCACTACGCGATGTTGTGATTTCTTTATAATCTGGAAGATAAGATCAATTCTTTTGATATGGGGCAGCCAATTTGTGTTTTAGGGGGCCCCCCATTCCTTCCTCCCAAATTGTGAGGGGTGTGTTTTGGGGAAACTTAGTATACGGGAAAATCTCGTAGTATTTTGAATATTCCCAGAGGTTGGATTCTGTGGGTGCTAGTTATTTTTAAGGGCTTTCCCAAATTTAGAGGGCTGTGTAGCCTTCCCAAAAACCCTTTTTCCCTGAAAGTATTGAGCTGTCTTGGAAAAATACGTTTATCTTGCAGATGCTTGTTATTAGGGAGTCCCTTTTATTTTGTGTTGTTTTTGGGAAGGGAAATTTGCACCCGCCAGGGGACGGGGGGCAATTCCTCTCCTTTTTCCAATTAAATGGTTAGTTTGGATTATTTATACTTGTCCGAGGGGGATAGAAAATTTAATCTGCAGTGCTCTAAAAGTTTAATTGCAGGGCCCCACAAACAGGTCATTAAAAATTTTATTTCTCGTGCGGAACTGGCCCTTTCCCGTTATGAAGGGGAATCTGCTATCATGAAAGGGAAAGGGTTTATAGGGAGTTTGAGTGGGGAGGTGGGGGCCATCGATTTAGTGTTTTTTTAAATTCCCGCCCGGGATTAAAACCCCGTATGGGGGTGAAGTTTGCTGTTTTTCAGACTTGGAGTGTAAGGGGGTGGTATCAGGGGAATTGTTAGGGTTTCCCCCCCTTTAAACCGGGGGGTTTTAGTTCTGTCATAGGGTTTTTAAAGTGGAGGGAACCCCGCTTTGACTGAGAAGTATTGTGGCGTTATAGTCCTTTATTTAAAATATAGCCTATACCCCCCCTGATTTTAATTTTGTAAGTTTATGGGAAAGCACAGCGTGCCTTTTTTTTCCCGCCCCAAAAATTATTTTTTCCCTTTTGTTTCTCGAAAAAGAAATTTGGGGTTGGGGTTGGCAAAGTTCTAATAGATACGGGAAGTGGGAGGGTTCTTTTAAAAGCAGCTAATGCCCGTCCAAGATAACTAAATTTTTTGGAGGAAGTTAGTTTAGTTCAAGGTTATGAGAAAGGGGGTATAATTCACCTTAACCAGGGCTAAAGTAGGGTGAGGTGATTCCCCGTTCATGCCCTTTTCTTTCCCGGAGTAAGGGAAATTCTGTGATATATGTTGTTTTGTTGCCGGATAGCCCTAATCCCCGTGGTATGTTGGGTTTTTTGCCGTAGTAAGTAATTCATTGAATTTGAAGAGCTGGTGTACCAAGCCAGGGGGTGGGGAATTTGTGACATAGGATGTGTCATCCCAAAAAAGGGGATAGAATGCATTTTGCCACCTACTACCACCCCCTAATTTCGGGGGTTGGGAAAGAATGCTGCCTAGGTTCCCTTAGTGTTGTAGATTAGTGCACCTGTCGGGTGCCATTGTGATGTGAAGGGGTCGTAGCTACCGACACGTAAACCGGGCAGACGGGTTTTTGTACATGCCATGTGCCTGTAAAATGGGGTTGAAAAAACCAAACTTGCAAAGGGTTGTTTAAAGGGGTCCCAATGTATGCGGTTTAAACGCCCTTTTCTGATCCCAAGCAAGAGCAGAGAAGGGGTTTTGGTTTTGTTGTGAGGTGAATAATATTGATAATCTTTTGTGGCGTCTGCTGTTTGGCGGCCCTTTTTAAATCAATGGTCGGGGGTGGGTTTTGATGGCTAAGTCAACAGTTTTGGCATTTTATTAGCATAAATTTTTTGGGGTTGTTTAGAAAAAAAATCGGGCGGAAATTTTGTGGGGTATGGGGGAAAAACTGATTTTTTTTTACTGCCTGCCTCTTTTTGGGCCTCTGGGAGTACAAACAAGAAACCCGTTTTTTCAAATCTGGGTCTACTTTAAAAAAACCTTGACCGCTCTCACAATCAAGGGGAAAATAGTGACTTTTTTTCCCCAGATGAGGCTTGGAAAAAAAGGGGACGAAAAATAAACCCGGTTTAAAATGAAACCCCTTTTAAATACCCTTTGGTAGGAAATTTAGGTGGGCCCCAAAACCCCCTTATCCTTGAATAATTAGGGATGAGCAACACCCCCCCCTGTTCGGGTTTCCCGCAGAAATGCAAACAGGGAAAAAAAAGTGTTTGAACACACAACACGTTTAAAATCAGGGGAAAAAACATGAAAAATCTTAAAAGGTTTGGCTTATAGCAAGTTTTTGTCTTAAAACCGGGGAATGTATCAATGCAAAAAAAAGTTTAAAAACGGTTTTTTTTTTGGGAGCAGTGATTTTAAAGCTTAAAATGAAAAAAATAAAAGGGAAATTTCCCTTTTTAAATTTGACCGGGGGTGTCTATGTATCCCGTAAAGTGGGGCATGTTTCCCGGTTTTGAACATTGACAGCAAAAACATTTTTAAGGAAAAAAAGTTATTTAAAAATACTCGGGCTATAATGAAAATTTTCGCTCCCCCGGGAAAACACATAAAAGGTCATTGATAAAAAACGGCATGGGGTTTCCCCCCAGGGGAACCCTTTAAACCAAATTAAAAAAAAATGGGGATGGGGTCCCCCAAATCCATTTCCAGCCTTCAGGGCTGGGATGGTTTCTAAGGGGAAACCCCTGCCAAATTAAAAAAAAAAAGGGGTGGGGGGACCCCAAAAATCCATACCGACCCTTACCGGCACGCAACCCGGCGGCCACAGGAAAAGAGGGGGGGGGAGAGGCCCCCCTCCCTAACCCACCCCCAATGCCCTCAACATGGGGGGAGGGGGCTTTGGGGTAGCACCCCCAAAAAACCCTTTTCCCATGTTGATAGGGGAAGGGGCCCACCCCCCAAAACCCCCAGGGGGGGTGTCCAAACTGGAAGCCCCTTTAACAAGGGGGCCCCCCGATCCCGCCCCCCCCCCTGTGTGAAATGGGAAAGGGGTACAAAAAGTAGCCTACCATTGCACAAAAAATGTGTGAAAAAGTAAAAAAATAAAACCCCAACCGCCCCGTCTGTCTCCCGGGGGAGATGTAGGTGACTTGTGGTTTTTTTTCTTTTTCAGTCTGTCAGAGCGAAGGGAAAAAGAAGAACGACTTGTATAAAGTTTTATTTTTTATAAAGGACTTGTCCCCAAGGGGGTGTTTGTCTTTTTTTTTACCATTTTCACACATTTTTGGTAAAAAGGTAGGGGTACTTTGACCCCTCACCATTTCCCCGAGGGGGTGGGTCTGGGGGCCCCCTTTTTAAAGGGGGCTTTTGATTCTGATAAGCCCCAACCAAAACCCCCCAAAACTGGGCAAGGGCCCTTTTCCCCATCAAATGGGAACAAAGGGGCTTTGGGGGGCTTACCCAAGCACCCCCCCAATTTGGGGCATGGGCCTGGTACGGTTTAAGGGGGGGCCCTCTCGCCCCCCTCTTTTCCTGCGGGGGCCCGCCAGGTTGCATGCTCAGATAAGGGTTGGATGGTTTTTGGGGCCCCACGATTTTTTTTTATTTTGGTTCAGAGTTCCCCCTTCCCGTTTTTTTTCAATAAACTTTATGGTATTGCCGGGGCCGACAATTTATTATGCCGCGAGTATTTTAAAAGACTTTTTTTCCTTTGAAAGTAATTTCTCTCGGACGTTCAAAAACGGGAAACATACGCCACTTTACAGCCATCTAGAAAACTTCCCCCGGGACGAAAATTTTTAAAATATTACACTTTATTGTTTTACTTTAAGAATTATTAAAAACACTGCTCCGAAAAAAAAGTCTGCTTTTAAAACTTTTTTTTTTCTTGATACATGTCCCTTTTTTGACTTTTTTGCATATAAACCCTTTTAAATTTCACTTTTGATTTCTCCCATAGATAAAGGTGTTCCGGGCTTTTGAATTTGCCGTGAACCCCAAATTGTTCACTATTTGGCAAACAGGGGAACACCCATGTTCGAGTCCATTGAAAAATCAAATATGGCTTTTACAAAACGAGCGCCCAAATTCCCAACCCCTTTTGGCAGGGATATGGAAACCAAAAAAATTTCTTTTATTAAAAAAAATAAGGAAAACCGGAATAAGCTCAAAAAGGTGTTTTTGAAAGCCCATAAAACTAAATTCAAATCCCAAAGGGGTTTAGGGGGGCCCCGAAGGAGGAAATCCCGTTACCCCCCCAAAAAAGTTACAAACCCCGAGAGTGAGAAGCAAGAGGCTGAAAGAATACTGTAAGGCCGAGCTGGGCCCCTTTATAGTATCAAAGGGCCGCTTAATTTACAATCCCCTCTGCAGGAATCAAGGATCCCAACCCATGTAAACTTTTCCCGGGGTTTCCCCCCCTGGATCACCAGGGGACATACCTTCCAGACTCTATAGTATATGATTGGGGGGGCCGTTCTAGCATTAACAAAGAGCCCCTATGAAAAAAGATAACCCCGTCTTTAGAAAGTGGGTTTCAATACCAAAAGTTAATTTAGATTTTTTAAGGCAGGAAGGGAAAAAACCGGCTTGGGCGAGAAAGGGTTTGGGCCCAAAAGGCAGGGGCCAAGGGCCCTACTGCCCTCCTTATAAATTTAGCAAACCCAAATCTTTTGGGGGCCCCGCTGGGCCACCTCTTTCCCCTTCTGCTTTTATTTGAAAAGATGCGAAGCGCGAAACTGGAGGAAAAAAAAAAAGAGATGGTGGGTAGACCCAACGGGAGAGCCACAAAATGAAATTATGATTTCTACCCCAAAGCGAAAATTCTGATGAGCAGGAAACATTGGCACGTGGGGATTTTGCATCAAATCGATATCAAAGATGCCTAAAAAATTCTCCTCCTGTAGAATGGAGCAACCCATGTATTGACTCCATACGAAAGGAACAAAAATTAAGTGCCCAATTAGATCTTTAGATCTAGAATGGGCTTACCTCCCCGTTTGATTTTGGTACATGAGAAATTTAAATAAAAACCCCGCTCCCTGCTCTTTGGGAACCTTGATACACCCCCTGAAGAAAGGGTGACCAGAGCCGAAAGGAGACTTTTTTTTCCCTGTCTTTTCAAGTTGATTTTAAAAAACTGGGGACGGGAATTCTCGAAAATCTGTTTGTAACCCATAGAAAATTTAAGAACCCGCATCGTCTTGACAATGTTTGCCCGACTTTTAAAATTGTAAAGCTTTTGTATTTTTCTTAGCGGGTTTTGCCCCCAATCCTTTTGGGCCCCGGACTGCCCCCGGGCCTTCCCCTTTAGCGCGACGGGGGGAGCCATCGAGATGTCGGAGGGATGCCTTACATGGAGAAGATGCAGTTTTAAAAAAAAACATTTAAATTTTGGTAAATGGGAAAAGAAACCCCTTTTTCCCTTAGAAACCCTTTGGGTATATGTATTTAGACATCTTAAAAAAACCCTTCACCAGAAATGGGGAAATGGCCCAAAAGTTTTTACATGGCGCTTCGGTGACCAATTTTTTAACCATGGGTTGTGATATTTACCCGCCCTAGTAAGCTGTGAGGCTTGAATAAAGAATCTTTCATAGCTCCACCGTAAAACATAGTGTTCTGAATCTGGCCCATTGCTGGGCCTGTTCAGGGAAAAATCTTGATATCTCCACAATTGGTCCTTTTTGGACTGAAAAAACTCCCGTCGCCACAAGAGCCCCGGGTGCACAACTGAACCCGCAAGACAAAGTTTTTTTTCAAAAAAAATTCAAACTTTTTATCTGTTGGATCCCCTTTAACATTTGCGCTTGTTACAGGACAAGGGGGTTTTTATTTCCGGGGTTAAAGCAGTTTAATTGCTGGGATCCCCCTTTTTTTTAAAATTTCTTCCTCCCTAGGATAAAAAATAGAAAACTTTTTTGGGGGGAAAAAAAAATTTTTTGGGTGCTCCACTGAATACATCGCTTTTTTAGCCGAAAGGTAGAAAAGTCATCCACGATTGGGGAGGTTTGTGATCCAAAAAACCCGAGGTTCCCTTTTTCCCAAAAGACTGCCTACCAGCATAAAAAAGTTGGGCGAAAAAAATTAGTAAGGGAGTGTACCCAAAAGTCTTTCTAGGGGAGGGTCGCCCCCCCATTAGGATCTTTGGAAGAGGAACATCAGCGCTTTTCCCGATCCTTTGAAAGAATTCATGACTCCTGCCCCTTGCTCCCAGTATGGGGTCCCGAGCAATGGATGGGGATCTGTAGCTTTGGGCCCACTATGGGGACGGCAAGCACAATTTCTGTTCCAAAATTTAAAAAAGGGAGAAGAAAAAAAACCCCTGAGTGATTAAAATAGGGGGGAATGTCCGAGCTCTGCAACCCAGTCCCCCCCGATGGTTCATCTGATGGCCCCTCAGGAGGATGACATTTTCTTAGACAGGGTTTAGGGGTTTCCCTAAAAAAATGTCCCTAAACCTTTGGTGTTCCTTGACCCCTTTGTCATGCCCCAATTGCCAAAACAGAGGCACTACCAAGGAATCATACACGCTAGGGCTTTCCAGCAAAAATTGCTGCTATTTTAAAGCCCCGCTGAGCAGCAGTAACAATGTGCAAAGGGGAAATGCCCGTGTCACCAAACCCGATATCCCCTCTTGGCTTTGTTCCCCCCCAGCCTACAGCAGCCCCCAGGGGCTTTTAAAAAATTGCCCCCTTGTGCACGCTGGAGAATGCAAAAACTGATAACCCCCCCCCCGGCGTTGCCCCCTGCCCACCCCTATTTCAAAAAAGGGAAGGGGTTTTTCCCCCGCGAGCGGCGGATCAGACCCCTTAACGTACGAAAGAAGAGGGATTCGGGGGTTACAAGCGCCAAGGACACGTGAGTGCTTCCCTTTCCTTTTTTTTTTCAAAACGAATCCGAGCATTTTACCCCCCCCCCCCCCAAGGGGGGGAGTATAGCATAGGGGGGCAAATTTGGGGGGGAAAAAACCCCCCCTTTTTTGCTTACCAAGGCGTGTCTGGCTGGGGGGAAGAAAAATTTTGGGTTTTGGGCACAGCGCTGTTTCAGCAAGAGGCAGGTGAGTGCTCAATCGCCCCCCGGGGGTGGGAAAAAGGCATAAACATTTCTATGTTAAAAGGGAATTATAAAAAAATCTAAAATTTTTTAGAAAAAAATCCACTTACTTTTCCCCTGCAGGGTTTTCTGTGGTAAACCAACGACCCTTTACGGTGGGTTCCGTTAAACTTTAGGAGCAGGGGGTCCAGGGAAACACATCCCGGACCCCGCCGTAAAACCCTTTATGGCTTACTACCAAAAAATATGGTTCCCCGGGTCCAGGGTCTCTAAAAAAAAAAAGCATTCAAGCAAAAAACCATTTTTTTTTGGTACTTTTTAATAGATCCAGCGCATGGCTGCCCAGCAAGGTTGCTCCCTGGAGTCAGCACAACAACTTTAGTGTGACCAACCCAGACATGGCAAAAAAAAAGAGGTCTCCCCGTAGGGGGGGGTTATATAGGGGGTGAACTTTTGTCTAAAAATTTTGCCAGTGTCCATCACCCGAAGGTGGCCCCTAAACCCACATAGTAAAATACTAGGCTCTGTGTCCCCCGATGTATGAAAAAAAAATTTTTTCAAATTACCCTTCATAATTGATATTTTAACACAGCTTTTGACAGCCGACAGACAGTTGTCCAAAAAAATAGAGGGGCAAAACAAAAATTTGCTCGGCAACCCCCGTTCAATGCTTAACCGTACAGTATGGGGTCCGCTAAAATCGAAGAGAAAACCCGCTTGTCGGAAACACGAAAAAAAACCGAAGGGGACAGGGCACAGTATTTACACATTTTAAAAAAGGGTACCACAGTGGAAGGTTTTTTAGAAACGTACAACAAAAATTTATTTTTCGTAGAGCACATTTTTCACTGTTGTTTTGATATTAATTTTATGCAAAAAAAATGCGAAAGAAAAATTTCCAATTGAACTTGTGTATGGCATTTAAACTTTTTAGTGACAACACTGAAAAATAAATTTTTACAATGTAATTAGTGAGGGCACCGCTTTCTACAGGTAAATTGCTGTCCCCCCAAAAAAACTTAAACAAGCCAAATTCTAAACGGGTAACAAGATGGTACACCCCTAAGACCCCTTCCCCGGGTTTTTCAGGGGCTTTTGGGGTAAAAATAATGCCTGTAAAGTGCCTGAAAAACGATCCTTGCGTCTCAGTGTGAAAGCCAGGTTTTCACACGAGGCGATGCACTGGGAGGCGTTAAAAAAAAACTCCCGCAAGCGTTTTTTTTGGGGTGGGGAAGGAGGGTGATACACCCTCCTAAAGCGCCATGCCCATTGAAATGAATGGGGAACACTGCCAAACTGCCGGGAAAGGACATTTTAAAACCCTTTTTTTTTGGCCCCTAGTGAGGGAAATTTAAACCCCAAAACCCTGCAAAAAAGACTGTAAAGCGCCCTAAAAAAAGCGGCGTTTTCCACCCACGCCCCAGTGTAAAGCAGCCTTAGTGAAATGTCTAAATTGGGGAAATTAGCCCTTTTTTTTCCCCCATTCTTTTGACTTGTTAGGTTTAAAAGGGCTCAGGTGTAATGGGCCAGGTTGTTAAATTTTGGGGTCTCTTTTACAGTAACTTTACTGGTCACTGGAATCAACATGGACCTATGGCAAAGAAATCTCGACGATCTAAAAAAAAAAATTGTTGCCTTTTTAAAGATGGCCTAGGCATAAAAAAATTGCAAGACCCCGAAACTGAGGCGTACGATAAAAAAGTAAGATAAATTATTAGGTTAGATGATTTCAAGTTTTTGGCGGCAACCACGAGAGTACAACAAATGTTTCTTACCCGCAGCAAACAGGTGGTTGGAGTGTCATTTGGGGGTGCATGAGTCTAGGCAATGGGGGGTAATTTTTTTGGGGAACCCCGAATTCCTAATGTACTGGGGCATATAAGCAGAGCTTCCCCTCCTTCAAGGGCCCGGGCCACAGGACAGTATTCCAAAATGATAAAAACCCCCAAAAAAACCCCCTCAAAATGACCCCTGCCTTGCAAAGGGGGTAGGGAAAAGGGGAGGATGGGCCAAGCAGTCTCCGACCCCAAAACCCATTGAATATCGTGGGCACCTCAAAAACGAAGGTGGAGGGGCAAGGTCTCAAAAATCCACCCCGGCCCTGATTTTATCATGGAGGATGGAAAAGGACCCAGTGGGAGCTGGAAGCCTGGTGAACCCATGCCCCGAGGGTTTAAAGGGAGTATGGAAAAGAAAGGGGCCCCAAACATTTCAACCCTTTTGGGGCCCCAAATTTTGGGCATTTCATTTGGGTATACTCACTTTTTTTTCAGCGATTAACATTATGGTGTGTGTTGATTTATTTTGAGGGGGAAATGAATTTTCACTGTTATACAAGCGTACACTCATCATTAAATTTTACAAAATGTTAATTATTCAGTGTTGTCACTGAAAAGTTTTAAAAAAATATTTACAAAAAAGTAGTAGTGACTACTTTTGTGAATATGTAATTACACTTCCCTCTTGGGGAGGGGCGGAACTGTGGGAGTAAACTCTTTCGGATTGGGGGGGGAAGGGCGCCAAATTGAGCCCTTTTTCCCAGATGAAAGAAAGTCTGCTTTGCCCTGAGAGCCACAAGAGGCCCCTAAGGTTTTTTTTTTGGGGCCACCAAGTTTTTTGAGCAGCAAAAATCTTGCCCAGAGTTCAATGGGGCTGCACCCTTTAAATCGAAAACCCCAGGGAAAAAACCCTGGTTCTGACATTAGTACACAACCCATGGGATCTAGCTTTGTGTGGAGCCACCAAACTCAAATGATCGATGCGGCGAGACAGTCCCTCTTGTTCAGAGATAAAAATCAAGACTCAACCCTCCCCCCTAGACCTAAATTTGGGAAAACCCCCCAACACTTTGTGCAGGGTATTTTTATGGTTGCAAATGGGCCCGAGATGCGTTTTTTTTTTTTTTTTTTTTTTTTTTTCTTTTTTTTTTTTTCCCTTTTTTTTTTTTTTTTCCCAAAAATTTTTTTTTTTTTTTTTTTTTTTTTTTTTTTCTTTTAAATTTTTTTTTTTTTTCCCTCTTTTTTTTTTTTCCCCAAAAAAAAAATTTTTTTTTTTTTTTGTTTTGTTTTTTTTTTTTTTTTTTTTTTTTTTTTTTTTTTTTTTTTTTTTTTTTTTTTTTTTTTTTTTTTTTTTTTTTTTTTTTTTTTTTTTTTTTTTTTTTTTTTTTTTTTTTTTTTTTTTTTTTTTTTTTTTTTTTTTTTTTTTTTTTTTTTTTGGGGGGCCCCCCCCCCCTTTTTTTTTGGGGTTGTTTTTTCTTTTTTTTTTTTGTTTTTTAAAATTTTTTCCCCCTTGTTTTTTTTTAAATTTTTTTTTTTTTTTTTTTTTTTTTTTTTTTTTTTGTTTTTTCCCCCCTTTTTTTTTTTTGGGGGGGGTTTTTTTTTTTTTTTTTTTTTTTTTTTTTTTTCTTCCAAAATCCCTTTTTTTAAAATTTTTTTTTTTTTTTAAATTTTTTTTTTTGTTAATTTTTTTTTTTTTTTTTTTTAATGTTTTTTCCCCTTCCCCTTTTTTTTATTTTTTTTTTTTCCCCCCCCCCCCCCCTTTTTTTTTTTTTTTTTTTTTTTCCCCCCTTTTTTTTTTTTTTTTTTTAAATTTTTTTCCCCCCCTTTTTTTTTTTTTAAAAATTTTTTTTTTTTTTTTAATTTAAAAACCCCCCCCCCCCCCCCCCCTTTTTTTTTTTTTTTTTTTTTCCCCCTTGTTTTTTATTTCCCCCCTTTCAAGGGGGGGGGCCCTTTCCAAAGGAATTATCCCTTTAAATCTTCTTCTAAATGGGGTCCCTTTCCTTTGGCTCGGATACAGAGTGGAAAAATTGGGGGAAAATTCCCAAAAAAATGGTTGGGAAAAATTGGGCAATTGGACCTGGGGCCGGCCCCGGGGAAATTTGGGGAAAATCGGGGAAATTCGGGAAAATTACCAAAGGGGAAATTTACCAAGATGGCCAACAAAAATCAGGGACTGAAAAAGAGCGAACCCCAAAAAGGACCCAGTACAAGACGTACAAAAGGGAAAAAAGACAAAGAACCACCAAACCCTTTGTGGGAAACCCCAGGTTGCCCGGGAAAAAGATCCCTATCATCCCCCTTTCACGCAAAAAAAAAAAGGGGGAGAAGTTTTCATCCCAGACCAAAAAATTTGTTTGGAACGAGTCCCTCATGAACCTTTCACACAACAGGCCGAACTGCACTTCACGTAAGAATAATACCACAAACAAGAGAGCCAGGTATGAGCTGAAATTGAAATAAATAAAGTGGTCCAGAGCCACTGGATACATCATCACATTCCGGATCTACGAAGGCAAAGACACCCAGCTACCAGCCCCCGTGATTGCCCCCACATAAATTGGAACCAGTGGGAAAATTTGTCTGGGAGCTGGCTACCCACCATACCCCCTGTATTGAAAAATGTTACCATGGAAATGTCGACAACTACTAAACCAGTCTATGCCCCTTTTTCGTCATCAATTATAGTAAAAAAAAAAAAAAAAAAAAACCCAGCCTGCAAGTACCTTCAAAAAAAAAATGAAGGGATTCCCACAAAATCTGCTGACAAAAAAAATTGCAAAACGGAGAATCGCATTCATGAGGAATGAGGAGGTGTTGGCCATGAAGTTGAAGGGACAACTGAAAGCTGTCCACATATCCTCTCTAAACATCCACATTGACACCATGGTGGAGATCCATCTAGAGATACTACGGCCCCATTGTAAAGCCCGAATGTGTCCACGACTAAAATATGTAACATGGGGGGGGGGGCGGATTTAAAAAAATGATCAGATGCTACAGCCCTATTTATCAACCAGAAAGTATCCCGTTATTGGTTCTAGAAGTGTTGCGTTTTTCACACCTGTTCAATCATATGGCCCTTTTTAATTTGTGTTTGTCTGCTACCAAACAGCAACTCAAATCAACACATCACCTATCTCAAGTATAAATTGAAGATATCATCACTGCCCTCTTTACCAAGATGGTCCCGTCCCAGGATAAGCAAGGCTCGCTCTGGATAGTGTCAGACGACTTCACGAGCCACACTATCCCTTTAGATAGCCTTCCCCCCACAGAATCTGGAAGAAGACGCCAGAAGAAATGCCGTGTATGCAGCAGAGGATGAGTAAGAAGAGATACCAGCTATTATTTGTCCAGAATGTCCCTCCCAACCTGGCCTGTATTGCATTCGGCAATTGCTTCAAAAATTATCATACAATCCATCCAATATTAGGTTCCCCTTCAAGTATTAACAGACTGCCATTTTTCCCCATTTGCCTGCTACCCTGTTACTACCTTCCCTGTTAATTAAACTGACCCTGGCCTGTTTACCGACAATGTCCTTTGCTTGCCGATTTAAAACCACGTTTGCTAACTTCCATGTGCACCAACCACAGCCTGTTTACCGACGATGCCTCTGCCTGCCGATTTAAACCATGTTTCTGACTTCCACGATAGCACCGACCTTGGCCTGTTTAATCGACTATGTTTCTTGCCTGCCACTTGGACTGATCTTTTGGCCATCTACTTTAGGACACAGGGGTCTCACATATGTGAGGGGCTCAGAATAGCGTTTCTGAGTAGAGAAAAACTGTTTTTCGTTTTCTGTGCTCCCAGAACAGTGTCTGGTTGCCCTGAGGCTTCAAAGCGATTTGGGTGGGAGAAGCCTCTACCCCTGTCCCCCTGGCCCTAAGCTTGATGGTCCTTCCTGCTGCCTGCATGGACCAATACTTTGGCTGTGCTGACCATTATTGCTGCCTGTTAATGACCCATGGACATTATGGACCATGTTTCTCCTGCTGTTTGCACCAATACTTTGGCTGTGTTGACCAGGATATCTACCTGCTGCCTCTACTGACTTTGGACAGTATTTCTGCCGGGACACCTCTGGCCTGCTACCTGGACCTGTGCTTTTGGCTGTGCTCTGGCTGTGCTTTTGCTGTGCTTTGGCTGTGCTCTGGGCTGTGCTGACAGTACTCTGCCCTCTACGAACTATGGACAGTATTCCTGCCTGCTGCCTGGATTTATTGCTTTTGCTGCTGACACTAGACCTCAATCCTTAGGTCTCGACCTCATTTCATGCCGGCCTCGGCTTGCTGACCGTTGCTCTCTACCCTCTGGTGGAACCAGGCTGTCACTCTAACATGTGGTACCACAGGTATCTCTTTTGTATATTTTGCATGTACCGTGCTATGTGTTAAATGGAAAACTAGTGAAGGGCATTTTCAAAATTTTTTTTCCTCATGTGACCTTCGAAAAAAGTCATTCAAAATCATTTATGGCCTCATAGATTATACTTTGGGGTGTTTTCTTTCAAAATAGGCTCATTTTGTGGAGAACGCCTGCCTTCAAAAATTAATAGGTGGTTGAGAAAGTATCTAGATGTTCAATTTTATGGCTTTGTAGAAACGCCTGAAAGTGCTACTTCAATTTGGGCCTTTGTATGTGGCCAGGCTGTGTAAAAGTCTCACACATGTGGTATCGCCATAATACTCAGCGAGTGAGTAGAGGAATGCATTTTTGGGGTGTCATTTTTGCTATGTACATGCTATGTGTTAGAAATATCTTATAAATGGACAACGTTGTGTAAAAAAAATGCATTTTCATTTTTTTTCCACATTTTCCAAAACCTTCTGGAAAAAAATGAACCATTCAAAAGACTCATTATGCCTCATAGATTATACGTTGGGTGGTGTGTAAGTTTTCCAAAATGGGGTCATTTTGTTGGATAATTCCATTGTCCTGGTGCTCCAGGGCCTTCAAAAGTGTAATAGGTGGTTGAATAGAAAGGATATGGTTGAAATTCAACATGCTAGCATTAGAACGCCTGTAAATGCTACTTAAGCTTCAATGTTTGGGCCTGTTGTATGTGGCCAGAGCTGTCGTCTACACAAAGTCATCACACCCATTTTGATCTGGTATCCCGCCACTCTATAGATCACACAAGCTCAACGAGGAGTAGTCCTCGATGACAGCACTTTTTGGGGTGTCATTTTTTGCTATGTCTACATGCTATGTCTTAGAAATATTCTTATAAATGGACAACTTTGTGGTAAAAAAAAAAATGCATTATTTCACTACATTTTTTCATCTCCACATTTTCCACTAAACCTTCTGGAAAAACAATAAACATTCAAAAGACTCATTAATGCCGCATAGATTATACGTTGTGGGGACGTGTAGCTTTTCCAAAATGGTGGTCATTTTTTTGTGGATAATTCCATATGTCCTGGTGCTCCAGGGCCTTCAAAAATGGTAATAGGTGGGTTGGAGAAAGGATTATTGTGTAATTTATGCCTTGTAGAACTGCCTGAAAGTGCTAACTTTCAATTTTGGGCCTTGTATGTGGCCAGTTGCTGTGAAGTAAAAGTCTCACACATGTGGTATCGCCATACTCAGGAGGAGTAGCAAAAAGAAGTCCGCGATTTTGCGAGGAACTAATGTCAATTTAGAGCTTGCTAGGTATACATCTGCTATAGTGATTAAAATACTTCGTTATAAAGCGCGAGTACCAACTTTGTGTGTAAAAAAAAATGCATTTTCATTTTTTTTTTCCACATTTTTTTAAAAAAAAAAAAACCCAAAATCTGCTCCTTCTGGAAAAAAATGAACCATTCAAAAAGACTCATTATGCCTCATAGATTATACGTTGGGTGTGTTTGGTTTTTCCAAAATGGGTCCTCATTATGTGGACAAGTCTTCCATTGCGTCCCGTGAGCTGTTTAATCTCCTAAAAAAAACAGGAAATCCCAGATGGGCGCTTCAGAAAGTGTAATAGGTGGGTTGAGAAAGGATATGCTGTTAATTTTATGCTTGTAGAAAAAACGCCTGAAAGTGATCTACATATCTCAATTTTGGGCCTTTGTATGATGTGAGCCAGGCTGTGTAAAAGTCTCACACGATGTGGTATCGCCATATCCTCAGCACAGGAGGATTAGAGGAAGTAGTCTATGTTATGTGGGTGTCATTTTTGCTACACTATTGTACTAATCGCTATGGTTTTTAGAAAATCACTATTATCTTATAAATGGACATACACTTTGTGTAACACAAAAAAAAACAAAAATGTGCATTTCTCATTCTATTTTCCCACATTTTCCAAAACCTATCACGGAAAAAAATGAAACATTCAAAAGAAGACGTCATTATTATGACTCTCATAGATTTATACGTTTTGGGGAGTTTAGCTTCCAAAATGGGTCATTTTTGTCAGATAATTACCATTGTCCTGGTGCTCCAGGGCCTTCAAAAGTGTAATAGGTGGTTGAGATCTAGGTATATGTTGTAATTTATGCTTGTAGAACGCCTGAAAGTGCTACATCAATTTTGGGCCTTTGTATGTGGCCATGCTGTGTAAAAGTCTCACACATGTGGTTATCGCCATACATTCAGGAGGAGTAGATAAATGCAATTTCAGGGGTGTCGATTTTTGCTATGTACCATGCTATACTGGTTCTAGACAATAACTTATAAATTGGACAACATTGTGTAAGAAAAAAAATGCATTTTTCCATTTATTTTTCCCAAATTTTATCCAAAATCTCTTTCTGGAAAATAAATGAACCCTTTCAATAAGACTCAATTATTGCCTCATTAGATTAGACATTTGGGGTGGGTGCCTTTCCAAAAATGGGACTCACATCTCTTGTGTGATAATTTACCATTGTCCCAGGAGATTCCATAGGATGACCTTCAAAATGGAAATAGGTATAGTTGAGAAACTGATAAGTGTAATTTATGCTTGTAGAACACCCTACTGAAAGATGGCAATCATTTGGCCTTTGTATGTACATCAGGCTGTGTAAAAGTCTTACACATGTGGTATATCGCCATACTCAGGACGGCTAGTAAACGCAGAACACACTAGTTACGTCATATTTGGCTGTACAGTCAGCAACATATATCTATGCGACTACACATGCAGCTCGTGAGAGACACTCATAGCGACACCTAGCCTCTCTACATATGACTCCATTTCCATTTATGGTGTACTTGCATTAAATACTAAAACAAAAAAAAAATCTTAATTTTTTCTCCCCCCAAGAAATGTGGGAAAAAAATGACAACTTCAAAAAACCTCATCATGCCTCTTAGTTAAAATACCTTTGACTGTCCTACTTTCCAAAAAGGGGTCATTTGGGGGGGAATTTGTACATTCCTGGCTTGTTAGTGCCTCAAAGAAATGAGATATAGGCCCCTCAGAACATCAAGGTGTGATCAGATGTGATCAATTTTCAGTGAATTGGCAACAAAGTTTTGTAGACTCCTATAACTTTCTACAAAGATTCAATATAAAATACACTAACTATGGGGTGTATTTTATACACTACGATATATACAGTAACAAATTCTGGCACAAATTTATGACGAAAAAAAGACTTACCACAAATCTCATGAAAGAAAAATGACTTAATTTGCAAAATTTTACGCTAGAAACAAAAAAAAAAAGTGTGTTTTTTTTTTAAAAATTTACGCATTGTTTTATCGCATTATTTTAAGCGCCATAAAAATAAAAACTCAAGTGGTGAATAAAATAACACCAAAAGAAATCTCTATATGTGAGAAAGAAACATGATAAACATTTTGTTTGGATCCAGTGTAGCATGTATCCAGATCACATGTGTCATTCAAAGTTGTAAGAGGCGCTGAGAAGCTAAAAATTGGGTCTGGGGCGGGAAGGTGCAGTAAGTGCCATGGTATTGAAGTAGGTTAAAAATAATCTTTTAAACATAAATATAAAATATATCAACAGAACAACAAGTAAACGGATACTAGAAAAACGTATTGCTAGTCCCTGACGACCCCATCTTAATTTTATTATTGAGCCTGCAGCCCCTGTTAAAAGCATTACGCTAATTTGACCGCAGACCCCCACTTACTAACGGTTACTGACTGCCATCAGCGCAGCCATCAGGACTCCATCTCTGGGATGGGTCCCACCTTTAAGCAATTTTCTATATATATATAATTATATATAGCCAAAACTGTCGCCAAGGACCCACGCCTAATCAAACCTGTATGTCCAACGTGAACTCAAAAACATTAGGGAGGGAGGGCGGGAAATTCTCTATCTCCTGCTGACCCCTCGACGAACTGGTGACTCCACCCTGAACTGAAACTTATTTATAACACTCCACCCCTCTGCAAGCTGACCAATAAGGTAAGTGCAGACAACTTTTTACCTTGTGACAAACTTAACCCTTTCCTACTTCTGTTCCTAGCACCCAGTCATGTATGTACTTTGCCTACGCTGCGCTTCTGCTGCGTACATGTCTTGACTAGGGTAGCCAGATAACTTACTACCCCCATAAAGACATAACATGACCATACCTGAAATAAATGCGAGGACACCTGGTGGGTAAAAATGGCCATGCGGCCTTTTATTAACGAAATAAAATAAAATATTATTTTAAATAATCTTTTAACCATAAATATAAAATATATCAACAGAACAACAAGTAAACGGATACTAGAAAAACGTATGCTAGTCCCTGACGACCCATCTTAATTTTATTATTGAGCCTGCAGCCCTGTTAAAAGCATTACGCTAATTTGACCGCAGACCCCCACTTACTAACGGTTACTGACTGCCATCAGCGCAGCCATCAGGACTCCATCTCTGGGATGGGTCCCACCTTTAAGCAATTTTCTATATATATATATAATTATATATAGCCAAAACTGTCGCCAAGGACCCACGCCACAGCGGCACAACTGTGAACCCTCACATTTGTGCCCGCCGCCACGCCAAAAAAGCACGTTGGATGCCATCCTCCAACCCCAAAGCCCAAAGGTCAATACCCACTGGGTTAAGATGCACCCCGTCCGCCCTGAGATACCTCCAGGTGTCCACCTCAAGTTCCCAATGCCGAACGACCACTCCCCCATTGCGGGCTATAAAACTCTCAACCTCCTTATTAAACTTAATGCGTGTCTTGTTCAGGCTCCCCCGAGCGGGCCCCCTCTCCAGGACATGCGGCACACAATGTCGGACCAAACAATAGTCATGTCCGGGAAAGAAGACCACAGCCGAAAGAAATCCCACTGGATATCTTTTATCATTTTTCTCATGGGCCTAACGCATAAGTCGTAGCCCCCTACATGTAAAAACAGGATATACGGGGCCCTTTCTACGCGAGCAAACTGGTGAACCTCGGGGACCACCCTACGCCACCTCATCCCGGGAAGGCCTATTCCCCTGACCAACCCATCCTACCTGTCCAACCTCAGCTGCCTACCATTAGGCCTGACATCAGCCCTCCTGGCCTCCCAAAAAAAACGTAGGAGTGTACCCATGATCCACCCGAGACATATGGGGGGATCTGAAAAGACAAAATAAAATCATACCCAGCAAACATCAAACCAAAAGATGCTAAATGCAGTTATAACAGTTCACAACAAATTAGGTCTAACATAGATTCGGTACCTGGAGTACTCCCACCTGCCTACTCTTTATCACGTCCCCGGGAAGCCCCCCCGGGATGTCTCCGTAGCCGCCCCAATCCTGAATGAATGGCTGCATATTTCAATGGGGGGAAAACACCCACCTCTCAGCACTTGCAAAAAAAAAAAAAAAAAAAAACGCCGTGAATTGGAACCTGGAGAGACACGAGCTATCCTGATGAACTAAGAAACCCCCCCCCCCCCTAGGGGGGCGAACGTCCCAAAAACTACGAAGGGCCGCTACCGAAGGGCCGCTTCCGGCAAGTATCGTTACCCCGCTATGCGCGTAGATGGAGAGACCAACTCTCCTATCCGTAAGGCCCCGAAGAATGCCACCACGAAGACCGCCCTAAACAAAATTAGTTCAAAAACTGACATACATACCTCACTAAGTACCGCCACAATTTATTTATTTATTTTTTTATTTTTTTCAGCACCGCAAACGACACCAGGCGCCTGGAATCCTGTTTGCGTGACCCTCTCCTATATCCCCTCAAAGCCCTGCGCCCCACAAAACCTTTGTGGCATCCTGCCTTCCCTTCAACTGGAACAGAAAGGCCAGCGCGGTCATTTACTTACTGATGGCGGACGCAGAGACCCCCTATGTATAGTTTTAACAAATGAAATATAACACCCTCGTCTGCACGTCCCCTGGTACCTCCGACCCGTCAACCTCCTCCTCCAAAGCCGCGTACACAAAGGCATTTTTCCGCAAACAACTGAGCATCAGGTGTCTCAACAACCTGACCACCGGCGGTGATGAGGCCGATATGTTGTTCATCGCCCACACACCACCCAATGTTGTGCTAGGTTAGTTCTCACCCTTTCTTGTTGAGCTCAACTCCCTGTCCCCCCCATAACTCCACAGACCAATACGGACGGAGGAGGAAAAGTTTCAACAACGGCCAAATTGGCCCAGGTAAAACCCGCCGACCTTCCACTTCTCGGCACGGGGACCCGCACTTTTCCACTTTTCCCTTGACAGTAGGGCTCAAATTACCAACCCGGGGACACTGGGGCGCCGTCCGTGAAGTAGCTCCCAAAGTTCAGCGTTTTGCTGACCCGAGGGGCCCCTCCTGCCCAAATGAGCCTTTGCACGTTAAATAAAGAGGGGGGCAAAAAAACAAAGAATATCCCAAAAATTTTTAAATATTCCTGAGCTCTGCCGTTCCCCGGCGTTTCAAACTTACCAATATGATTGGGGGCTTTACTAACCCCACGGCAAGTGGGCCGCCGGGCCAAGACGTGCCTGCCAGAATTATTGGCGTTGTTGTTCCCTTGGGAATAGATTTGCGACATTTCAAAAAGGTTTAACCTTTTACCTAAATGGGGCCTTTGATTAACCTTCCCTCAAAACTTTTTTTTCAACTACTTGTTGCGTCGGCCCGGTGGAAACTTGGGGCAAATTGTATAATAACATACCTACTTTCCTCGTAGAGCCAACCCAACTATCTTGACTCCAGGCAATAAAAAAACATACACTCCATGGAATCATGTTTGAACCCAAAAAATATTAACTTCGTCTGGCGGCCCTCCGTCTTATCCGCCGCAACTAAGGTCCGAACCTGCCTACCAAATTGGCCTTTTGAACAAGTAACTTCAAGCAAGGAGAACGACTAAAAACACCGCAGGGGGAATCTGGCGGTGGGAACTGATGCAAAAAGAAAAAAAATACAGTTTCCAAGTAGTGGGTTGATTTGATGCAAAAAAACCCCTGGCCGGGGGGACTTCCCATTTTAAAATGGAACCCAGATTCAAAAAGACGGAGCTAAAAAAATACCTCCAAATAACCAATGCGTAGGGAATAAAAAACAGTTATCCAAACCCCATTGGCATGACCACCGGGTCAAACCCCAAACTACGCCCCTTGCCCAACATAACACCCCTGTTATAAATGGGAAAGCTCCACCGGGATTGCAATATAGGCATCAATAGGCGGGAGGAAAGGCCGATTTCCACATTCAGTTTTTAGCCTTCTGTTGGGCTCCCTCCCGTATTTTCCCAACCCAAGGGGTGCCCCAGCAGCATCCAAAACGATTGTATAGGTTTAACCGCACGTATGCCTCGCGGGGTCGATTACCATTCGTTATATGTGATGGTGGGCGACCTTAGGGGGGTAGGGGGGGGGGGGGGGACAGGGATGATGGATTTTTCTTTTCCGAAAACTGACTCTTGCTTCGTTTCTTTTGGAAACCACACCCAAACGGGGGGGGAGGGGGAAGGGAAATGGGGGGAGGGGGGAGGGTTACTAAAAATTAGGGTAAACCAACTAAACCAGGCCAACCGGAGGGGGCCAAATATAAAACGGTGGGGGGTCCACGGCCCATGGTAAGCCCTACTTTAAGGGGGGGGGGGGGGATGGGGGGGGGGGGGGGGGGACTCTTCCTTGGCCCAATTCCGCCGGATACCCCCCAAAATATATTCCCGGATGTTATAAAAAACGCGCAGATTGTAAAAATTTTGCGGGCCAACGGGAGGGGGGGACCATCAACGGGTAGGGAAATCAGGTTCCTTAAATAAACCCATTTAACTAAAACCCTTCCTCCATATTAGGGCGCGGCCGGGCCTCCCGATTCCGGGGTTTAGGAAACCTACTTAGAAAAGGCCAGCAAACCCTTTGCCAAGGTCCCACCCCCCACCACCGGGCGTCCAAACTTCCTTTTTGGTTCATTTGGGGCTGTGATCCTCCAGATCTCCCCTTTACCTTGTCTAAAAAACCCTCCTTTCGAGATTGGGGGTGGTATGCCCGGCTGCTCCCCGTGCACTCGTTGCCTTGTTTATTCTTACAACGAGCTGCCCGTCTCGGCTAAGTTCCCTTTCCATTTTAAATTAACTAGCCCAGCAAAAACTCCTTTATTTCTTAAGGGGGGGCGGGTCGATTTTTTTTATGTGGATGGAGGCGCCGCTCGGCCCCCGCCCTGGATAAACAACTGGGGCCACCACGCCCTGGATTGGATGTCAATCCAACTTCATTTCCAACAGGGTGTTGTCTTTGTGGGTTCCCACGAATTGACGGTGGCCGGCCACCTGCTTTTTGTCCGCTGGACGGAAAATATTTGCTCGTCCTACCGAAAAACGGCCAATTGCCACCAGCCCCCACTAAATCCCTGGTGGGCCACGTCTAATGGGCTTTCAGGTTAATCAGGGGAGTAAAATGGGCCGAAAAAAAAAACAATTGTTCCATGCGATTTTTCCCCACCGATCAACGGCTGGGCAATAGGAATAGGCAAATTGGCCTGACAACCCAATTTGCGGAACGTGCGTGGAAATTTCCCTGGGCCAGTTCCCTGACGGCTTTCTTCATCCTTTTATTCTTTTTTGCTCTCATTTTTCCTTGGTATTACCCGGTCTAAAATTTAAAATGTGTTTCTTCTAGCCTGGAAAGGGGGGGGGCAAAGGAAATAAAAATTTCAACATCCTTTACTCCTTAACTCTCCAATATTTTTTTTTTTTTCCACGGCAACCTTTTTTCCTCTTTTTAATCTTTGCGGACTTCCTATCGGGTTCCTCGGAAAAGCTTTTTTTCGTTTTATCAGTTCGGGGCAACGTTGGGCTAGCTGGGTCCACGGCCAAGCGGTACCTTCTATACTTCTCCGCATCCCTGGTTTCCGTCGCTGCGTGGGGGGGGGTCCGCCCGCCGGTGTGTTCCCCGGAGGGGGACGTCCTTTCTTCCATCTGTGGTTCTCTTGCAGAAATCAAAAAAGCCGTGGCAGCCAATGGGAGGAATGTGACCAACTGCCCCCCGCACACCCCAGCTGACCTGGGGAGGGGGGCATCCAGGGGCGATTTGGTGACAAAGTTGCACCTGCCTACCCCTCCAACCGTCCAATAGGTCCCTGCGACCAGTCCCCACAATCCCTGGCCCTATTCCCACTACCGCCTGTTTGTCCTGATAAAACCCCCCATCTCGCCCCCCACCCTCCCTGAAACCCTGCCCACCCCCGTGCATTCGTGCGAAAGAGCATTGTATAAACAACCACCACTGGGCTGTCGCAGGCGAAAGAACCCCAGCGGTCTTCTCCGGACACCCTCGCTCCTCCGCCTGGGTGTCTTCCGGACAGCTCTCCCCTCCTCCAAGCAGCTGTTGTCCTCCTTTCAAGTGCGGATATTAAGGGGAACCCCGGCCAAAAAAAAAAAAAAATGGCGTGGGGTCCCCTTCTAAATCCATACCAGACCCTTGAGGTCTGGGATGGATTTTAAGGGGAACCCCGGCCAAAAAAAAAAATGGCGTGGAGTCCCCCTCAAAATCCATACCAGACCTTATCCGAGCACGCAACCTGGCAGGCTGCAGGAAAAGAGGGGGGGCGAGAGCGCCCCCCTCCCTCCTGAACCGTACCAGGCCACATGCCCTCAACATTGGGAGGGTGCTTTGGGGTCCCCCCCAAAGCACCTTGTCCCCATGTTGATGAGGACAAGGGCCTCGTCCCCACAACCCTGGCCATTGGTTGTGGGGGTCTGCGGGCAGGGGGCTTATCAGAATCTGGAAGCCCCCTTTAACAAGGGGACCCCCAGATCCCGGCCCCCCTCCCTGTGTGAAATAGTAAGGGGGTACAAAAGTACCCCTACCATTTCACGAAAAAAGTGACATATATGGTAAAAATGACAGGAGACGGTCTTTGACAATTCCTTTATTAAAATCTTCTTTCTTCTGGTCTTCCTTCTTCCTTTCTTCATCCTTCGGTTTCTTCATCTTCTCTTTCCGGCATCTTCTTCCATCTTCTTCCTCCTCCGATCCGCTTCTTCTTGCTCTGGTCTTCTCGTCCGGCATCTTCTTCCATGGCGTCGGCGTCTCTTCTTGGGCCGCTCCGCGCAATGGGAGGCTTCCGCTGTGTGAGGCTTCGCTGCGTCTGACAGGTCTTTTATAACGGAGGGCGGGGCCACCTGGTGACCCCGCCCCTCCTCTGACATCATGGGGAAAGCCATAGGGAATTCCCCATGGTCACCAGGTGGCCCCGCCCTCCATTATAAAAGACCTGTCAGACGCAGTGAAGCCTCACACAGCGGGAGCCTCCCATTGCGCGGAGCGGCCCAGAAGAGACACCGACGCCGTGGAAGAAGATGCCGGATGAGAAGACCAGAGCAAGAAGAAGCGGATCGGAGGAAGAAGAAGATGGAAGAAGAAGATGGAAGAAGATGCCGGAAGGAGAAGATGAAGAAACCGAAGGATGAAGAAAGGAAGAAGGAAGAAGACCAGAAGAAAGAAGATTTTAATAAAGGAATTGTCAAAGACCGTCTCCTGTCATATTTACCATTTTTGACACTTTTTTGGTGAAATGGTAGGGGTGCTTTTGTACCCCCTTACCATTTCACACTGGGGGGGGCGGGATCTGGGGGTCCCCTTGTTAAAGGGGGCTTCCAGATTCCGATAAGCCCCCCGCCCGCAGACCCCCACAACCAATGGCCAGGGTTGTGGGGAAGAGGCCCTTGTCCTCATCAACATGGGGACAAGGTGCTTTGGGGGGGACCCCAAAGCACCCTCCCAATGTTGAGGGCATGTGGCCTGGTATGGTTCAGGAGGGAGGGGGGTCCGCTCTCGTCCCCCCCTCTTTTCCTGCGGCCTGCCAGGTTGCGTGCTCGGATAAGGGTCTGGCATGGATTTTGAGGGGGACCCCACGCCATTTTTTTTTTGGCCGGGGTTCCCCTTAATATCCACAGCAGACCTGAAGGGCCTGGTAATTGAATTTGGGTGGACCCCCACGCTTTTTTTTTTTTTTTTTTTTATCAATGACTTTTTTTTTTTTTTATTAATGACTTTCAATGAATGACTTCTCTGTGTTACGGGAACCGGCAATTCATTAGCCGCAGATGGCTGCCTTAGATGACACAACAGGATGAAGAAAGGAAGGAAGGTGATTTAATGTGATACTGCAATGCTGTACTAACAGCACGCACACACTAATCCCCAGAATCACAGCACAGATAATGCCAGCAGTCAGCAGCACTGCAGAATGGATCACAGCCACATATCACTGACACGCTGGAACACAATATACGAGGCCGCCGGCGCAGCGGCCTTATATAATGTGGGGCGTGTACTAAACCCCCTGAGCTATAATTGGCCACAGGCATCCTGCCTGTGGCCAATTATGGCTCTCCTCGCCGCTGGTTCTATGATTGGCCAAGCATGCGGGGTCACAGTGCATGTTTGGCCAATCATCAACCAGCAATGCACTGCGACTTGCGCTCGCATCACACGAATTTGATGTGAGCGGCCCAAATAGTTCTGGGCTCGCCAAGCGGGCGAGCGCCCAATGTTCGATTCGAACATAGGTTTGAATCGAATCCCTAGCGACCGTGTGTATGCTCCATCGGACTATTGCTGGCCGAATTCCCGCCACCAAAAGATTGAGAACAGGCTCTTAATTTTTAGGTCGGAAAAATTTCTGATCGGACATTCTGATCGTCTGTACCAATTCCGATGCGCAAAATTCCTACGCATGCTCAGAAACAATTTGACGCATGCTCGGAAGCATTGAACTTAATTTTCTCGGCTCATCGTAGTGTTGTACGTCACTGCGTTCTTGACGGTCGAAAGTTCAGCAAACTTTTGTGTGACCGTGTGTATGCAAGCCAAGCTTGAGCAGAAATTAGTCGGAAAAACCATCCAAGATTTTTCTGATGGAAAATCCACTCGCGTGTGCGCGGCATAAGGGTAGGCCTTGATTGAATCTTATACATTTACTGCAAGAGACTAATAGGGCTGAAATACAGAGAAAGGATCCAACGGTTTTGCCCCTAATAGAGGCAATGTGGTTACGGTGGTTGCCCATTCTCAGAAAAAGAATGAAATTTATTTTAGCAGAAATTTTAGCAAAAGATATTGCTGAGTGAGTGGTCCTGTCTCATCCTGAGGGATGATATTCTGCACCACAGTAAAATTGTTCACCTATAACTAGAGTTGAGCGGACACCTGGATGTTTGGGTTCGGCCAAACTTCGCAAAAAAGTTCAAGTTCGGGACCCGAACTTGACCCAAACTTTACCCTGAACCTGAACCCCATTGCAGTCAATGGGGACCCGAACTTTGAGGACTAAAATGGCTCTAAAAAAGTAATGGAAAGGGCTAGAGGGCTGCAAATGGCAGCAAAATGTGGTTAAGAGCATGGCAAGTGCTCTGCAAACAAATGTGGATAGGGAAATAACTTAAAATACATAAAAATAAAAAATAATAATCTTGACCTAGGAGGACGAGATCCATATAGATCCTATTGACGAAACGTACGTCAGGCGATACCCTTGGTACACAACACGTCACTTCCCCCCTTGTCTGCGGCTTCTGGTTTCGGAATCACCGCCAGTGGAACGTACGCTATTCCGGGGCTTTGCGGTGCCTCATCGCTCTGCTCTCCAGCTGTGCACTCTGCTTTTTTATTTATATATTTTTTAATTTACTGCATGTATTAATGTTCTTTAACCCTATTGGGTACACTGTATCTTCGATTCATCAATTTTTTTTTTTTTTGCAAAATAAAAAACCTATATTGATTTTAGCAATATCACACTATTAGTGTTTTTTCATTTTTTACCTACACGGACCCAATTGGTATTTTTACCCCCATTCTTGGAGAGTGATAGAGGAGGAACATCCCCACAGAGGAGGCTTTGCAGTGGAAACCGTCCGCACAGAGGAGGATCCTTACTACATACCCAGGATATTATATGCCTACTACCCCTGCAGGGGTTAGGCACTCTGGTGAGTGTTTCCACATTAGGGGTCACTCGACGGAAGGAGGGGAGCACTAGGACAGTCACCATCATCTGTTTGCCTATATGCCATATGCTGTTACAAGTTTGCTGAGATTCAAAGGACAGCACAGGACTTCACCACTTTGATCACCGATCACTTATTTATATATTTCCTCTTTTGTTACACTTGGGACAATTGTCAAGCATCACATTTTTTATTCATTTATTTTTATATATATTTTTTGATCCATCTACTTTTTTATCCATCTATTTTTTCATTGTTTGGGATTTTTGTGCACTTGCACCACAATTTTCAGGAGGACACAAATAATCGATTGTTGTATATCACTAATATTTATGCATTTTCTATATTATTGTAGCACAGAGTCACTTTTAATTTATATTTATGCTTTCTTGCCTGTTTTTTATAATTGTTACACATAATTTTGCTCATGAGGTATTGCACAGTCATTTCATTTATTCTATTTTGAATGGAGTTGCCTTAATATCTCTTTTATTTCTATATACATATATATATTTTTTAGTCTAATGCACATTCACTTTTACCATTCATACGTACCCATCCGATATTTATATATTTATATCATTTTATCCTGCTCGCCCCATATTTACCCTGAACAGCGCCACCATCCCTTTATTTAATACCATTTCTTTACTACACACCAGTGTGTAGTACCTCTTTGGGAGGCTGCAGTTCTAATCCTGAGCGCGGATTCTATAGTATCTTTTTTTTTCTTTTTTTTTCTTTTTTTTTCGAGATCCATATAGAGTAGGAGGTTGAGGTGGCGGTGGATGTGGCGGTGTAGGTGGAAGCAGCAGTGAAGGAGGACGAGGTAGCCAACACTGGTTTTTGTTTTTAATTCTCAAAAGAGTGAGAAAGATCAAAAATAAAATAATGGCTGGGTAAGGCCGGCGATGTGTCAAATTCTGTCCCCCGTCGGATAGTGTCCGCCCTGTTCTGCCCTTACGCAATACAGAGGACAAGGTGATTCCGAAAATCTCCGAAGACTAACGGCGCCTGCGCCGTGTGTCCAGGTTCAAGCCCCACCATCCAAGTGGACATAGAGTTAGAATAAAAAATAGCTGAGCGAAGCGAGGCCGTGCCTAAAGCGTGGCGAGCGAAGCGAGCCTGTGAGGACCCCTGTTACTATGGAATCTCCTTGTCCTCCGTACTGCGCAAGCGATGCGCCTGCGCAGTACAGGGCAGACACTATCAGATGGCCGGACAGTTTTTGTCAGAACACCGATATACATGTCTATTCTGCACAAGGTACGGACAAGTCCTGTGGGATCCATGCCTGGTTCATTTTAATGAACGTGAGCTTGTCTACATTGGCTCTGGACAGGCGGCTGCGCTTGTCTGTGATAACGCTCCCTGCCGCGCTAAATACATGTTCAGATAATACACTGGCTGCAGGGCAGGCCAGCACCTCCAAGGCGTAAAGGGCAAGCTCAGGCCACGTGCCCAATTTGGAGACCCATAAGTTGAAGGGGGCAGACCCATCATTCAGTACGTGTAGGCGTGTGCACACATACTGCTCCACCATGTTGGTGAAATGCTGCCTCCTGCTAGACGTTCCATCTCAGCTGGTGGTGCTGGTTGTTGTGGCGTGCTGACAAAGCTTTTACACATTTCGGCCATGCTAACCCTGCCTTCTGAGGTGCTGGCGGTGCCCCGGCTGCGTTTGCGACCTCTTCCTCCTCCTCTGCCTTCGCCTTGTGCTTCCACCGTGCCCCCGCTGTCAGGTGGGAATGCCACCAGCAGCGCGTCTACCAGCAGCGCCTCTACCAGCGTGCGCTTGTACTTGCGCATCTTACGATCACGCTCCAGTGAGGGAATTAAGGACGGTACGTTGTCCTTGTAACGGGGATCCAGTAGCGTGGCCACCCAGTAATCAGCACCAGTTAGAATGTGGGCAACTCGGCGGTCGTTGCAGAGAAATTACAGCATGTAATCGCTCATGTGTGCCAGGCTGCCCAGAGGCAACAAAAAGCTGTCCTCTGTGGGAGGTGTATCGTCTGTGTCCTCTGTATCCCCCCAGCCATGCACCAGTAATGGCCATGAGCTGGTCTGGATGCCACCCTGCTGTGAACATGGTTCCTCCTCCTCCATCTCCTCCTCCTCCTCATCCTCCACCTCGTCAACCTCCAGAACTGTGCCCTTGCTGGACAATTGTGTACCTGGCGTTTGTTGGTTCAGGAACCCACCCTCGTAGCCACTTGTGAATGACTGCCCTGAAAGCCTTGGAAATGATCCCTCTTCTTCCTCCTCCTCCTCCTCCTGTGCCACATGCTCTTCCATCATCGCCCAAAGTGTTTTTTCAAGGAGGCATAGAACTGGGATAGTAAAGCTGAGAACGGCGTCATCGGCACTGGCCATGTTGGTGGAGTACTCGAAACAGTGCAACAAGGCACACAGGTCTCGCATGGAGGCCCACTTATTGGTGGTGAAGTGGTGCTGTTCCGCAGAGCAACTCGCGCGTACGTGCTGCAGCTGACACTCCACTATCGCCTGCTGCTTCCTGATGACGCATTAAACAATTGAGAAACGCGTAGAGACTGCTGGGAAAATATGTGACGCAACGCAACTTCCGGTTTGAGCGGTAGTGAGGCGTGGAACGGTTTTGAAGGTTCCCACACACGGCTGGAATAGCTCAGTGCCGGCCTAAGGCACAACTACATGTGAGTGTAAATTTCTTTGTTTTTTAACTGTTTTGTAATGAATTCACCTGGATATACTACACTATGGGAGCATTTTATTTTCTTTGAGAGTGGAGGCTGCCCAGATTACACAGCTTGAAACTCACGATTTAACAGACGGTATTGAGTAAGGAGTGGTTATCCAGCTAACTAAACCAAAGGCTCAAAACTCACCTGGTTCTGGTGAGTGGTCATTACTTTAGCGGTGGTGGACTCACATTCGGGGTGGCTTTTACAGCACCAGAATATACAAGATTTACACAAGTGGTGTTATTAATGGGACATTATATTGGCATATAGTGAATGTGGCACCTTTTTGCCTTAGGATTTTTTTAATTTTTATATCTTTTGTTGGCATATAGTGATTGTGGCATCTTTCCCTTCTTTCAGGATTTGTTTTCACAAATATATATATATATATTCACTTTTTTGGAAATATTAATGATGTACACCCAATGGGGGGCATGCCTATTGGAATGATATAGTAATTGATTTATTGGTACACTAAGGACACAGAATTAGTTTTGTGTTAAATATAAGATAGGGGTATAGACATTTTTCTATTTGTTTGGCACTATAAGCACTTTAGGAGGTTTACACTGTAATTGGGTGGGCTACTGGCAATTAGGGATGAGCCGAACACCCCCGGGTTCGGTTCGAACCAGAACCTTCGAACGGACCGAAAGTTCGCGCGAATTTTCGAACCCTATACGTTATAATGGACGCGAACGTTCGAAATCAAAAGTGCTAATTACAACGGCCAATATGCATGTTAATGTCATAAAACAGGTTTGGGGACCCGGGTCCTGCCCCAGGGGACATATATCAATGCAAAAAGAACTTTTAAAAACTAACGTTTTTTCGGGAGCAGTCATTTTAATGATGCATAAAGTGAAAAAAAAAAAAGTGACATTTTCCTTTAAATATGGTACCTGGGGGGTGTCCAAAGTATGCCTGTGAAGTGGCATGTGTTTCCCGTGTTTAGAACTGTCCTTGCACAAAATGACATTTGTAAAGGAAAAAAAGAAGCCATTTAAAACCACTTGCGGCTTTAGGTTTGATCTTAAGTAGAATCTGAACAGGTACATTATGAAGTGTAGCTCCATCCCAAAAAAATCTATTTTTAAGCTTTTTGGAGAACATAGGGAGGGGTTATCACCCCTGTAACATTTGCTGTCTTTGCACATCTGTTCAGAACATGTCACCTCACTTTCCGTCCCAATGATAAATGTTTTTGGAAAAGTGGGGTTTTAATTGAAACAAGGATTGGTGATAAAGTATCAGTAGAGAGGAGATACCTTTTTCCCAAATTAAATCTAACAGGATAGAATTTCCCTTCCTAGGGGTAGATTTCCTCTCACTTCCTGTTTTCTCTTTCCATTTGCAAGTAGGAGTCGTTTGTAAGTTGGATGTTTGAAAGTAGGGGCCTGGCGTATATACTCTGCAGAAATTTGCCCTATTAGATGTTGGTGTAGCCACAAGACTGGTGGGCACAGGAATGGGCCCTGCTGTGAGTTAATAGATCAAGATTTGTAATTGCATGCACCTGTTTAACAGGGCAGAAAAATTGGGGGGGTGGTGGGGTGGTGGTGGGGGTGGACGGTTTTGCCACAAGACTGTAAGCTCTCACAGTTACTCTTGGTGGGCGCAGGAATGGGCCCTGCTGTGAGTTATTAGATCAAGATTTGTAATTGCAAGCACCTGATGAACAGGGCAGAAAAATTGGGCCTTTGGCGGTGGTGGTGGACGGTGTTGCCACAAGACTGTAGGCCCTCATAGTTACTCTTGGTGGGCGCAGGAATGGGCCCTGCTGTGAACTATTAGATCAAGATTTGTAATTACCCGCCCCTGTTAAACAGGGGCTGAAAAATTGTGCCTTAGGCACTGGTGCTGGTGCCACAACACTGCAACCCCTCACAGAGACTGTACTTGGAGCACAGCAGTCACACGTGTTGCGAAGCATTTTTTTAAAAAATTGTAAGTACACGCCCCTGTTAAACAGGGGCTGAAAAATTGTGCCTTAGGCACTGGTGCTGGTGCCACAACACTGCAACACGGCCCTCACAGAGACTGTACTTGGAGCACAGCAGTCACACGTGTTGCGAAGCATTTTTTTAAAAAATTGTAAGTACACGCCCCTGTTAAACAGGGGCTGAAAAATTGTGCCTTAGGCACTGGTGCTGGTGCCACAACACTGCAACACGGCCCTCACAGAGACTGTACTTGGAGCACAGCAGTCACACGTGTTGCGAAGCATTTTTTTAAAAAATTGTAAGTACACGCCCCTGTTAAACAGGGGCTGAAAAATTGTGCCTTAGGCACTGGTGCTGGTGCCACAACACTGCAACACGGCCCTCACAGAGACTGTACTTGGAGCACAGCAGTCACACGTGTTGCGAAGCATTTTTTTAAAAAATTGTAAGTACACGCCCCTGTTAAACAGGGGCTGAAAAATTGTGCCTTAGGCACTGGTGCTGGTGCCACAACACTGCAACACGGCCCTCACAGAGACTGTACTTGGAGCACAGCAGTCACACGTGTTGCGAAGCATTTTTTTAAAAAATTGTAAGTACACGCCCCTGTTAAACAGGGGCTGAAAAATTGTGCCTTAGGCACTGGTGCTGGTGCCACAACACTGCAACACGGCCCTCACAGAGACTGTACTTGGAGCACAGCAGTCACACGTGTTGCGAAGCATTTTTTTAAAAAATTGTAAGTACACGCCCCTGTTAAACAGGGGCTGAAAAATTGTGCCTTAGGCACTGGTGCTGTGGCATGGATCATTGAGGAGGAGGAAGAGGATAGTCAGTGAACATAAGAGGACAGTCACTCAGCATCAGCATAGGCAGTCTTGAAGGGATGTGACATTAAAAATTATTCGGTTATATCCGCCTCAGGTGCCTGGTAGCTGGTGGTGATCCAAGACTGATTCATTTTGATGAATGTCAGTCGATCAACCGAGGCGGTGGACAGGCGCACCCTATGATCAGTCACAAATCCTCCAGCAGCACTGAATGTGCGTTCGGAAAGAACGCTGGAGGCAGGACAGGCCAGTAGCTCAATTGCATACTGTGCAAGCTCTGGCCAGTGATCCATCCTCAGGACCCAGTAAGCCAGAGGATTTTCGGTGGGAAAGGTGTCCAAGTCTGACCTTGCCCCAAGGTATTCCTGCACCATGTATATCAGACGCTGGCGATGGTTGCTGGAACCGATCATACCTTGGGGCTGCGGACTAAAAAATTGTCTGAACGCATCGGTCAGACGTCCACCTTCCCCACCGCTCCTTCTGCCACTGACCGAAGCCTCAGCAACTCGTCGCCCAGGACCAGGAGTTTGTAGCCTCCCAGTTTCTGGGAACGCGTTGCACAGACCTTTCTGCAAGGCCTCCCTGAGATGTCTCATCCTCTGCTCCCTCTGCGACGGCAAGATAAGGTCCGCAACCTTACCCTTGTACCGCGGATCAAGGAGAGTGGCCAGCCAGTAATGGTCCCTCTCCTTGATCCGAAGAACACGAGGATCCTTCCGCAGGCTTTGCAGGATCAGGGAGGCCATGCAGCGTAGGTTAGCTGAGGCATTCGGTCCGGAGTCTTCTGGGTCACTGAGGATGACATGATCGCCAGCCACCTCCTCCCAGCCACGTACAAGTCCACTGGCTTGTTGGGACTGTACATCATCCCTAAAAGACTGCTGCTGCTGATGCTGAGTGCCAGGCTCCACCTCCATGCTCACACAATCCTCCTCCTCCTCCTCCTCCTCCTCATCCTCTTCCTGTGTGATGGGTGGGACAGAAGGAACACTGTCCGGATAAAGGGGGCCTTGAGAGGCAAGGAAGTCCTCCTCTTCCTGCCTCTGTTCTGCCTCAAGTGCCCTGTCCATTATCCCACGCAGCGTATGCTCCAACAGGTGGACAAGAGGGACAGTGTCACTGATGCATGCACTGTCACTGCTCACCATCCTCGTGGCCTCCTCAAATGGTGAGAGGACAGTGCATGCATCCCTGATCATGCTCCACTGACGTGGGGAAAAAAACCCAAGCTCCCCTGACCCTGTCCTGGTGCCGTAGTCGCAAAGGTACTCATTGATGGCCCTCTGCTGCGTGTGCAGTCGCTGCAGCATGGCCAACGTTGAGTTCCACCTGGTGGGCATGTCAGATATTAGGCGGTTCTTGGGCAGGTTCAGCTCCTTTTGCAGCTCAGTCAGCCGAGCACTGGCATTATAAGATCGGCGGAAATGCACACAGACTTTCCTGGCCTGCCTCAGGACATCCTGTAAGCCTGGGAACCTGCCCAAGAACCGCTGCACCACCAGGTTGAGGACGTGAGCCATGCAGGGCACATGGGTGAGCTGCCCCTGTCGCAGGGCGGAGAGGAGGTTGGTGCCATTGTCAGAAACGACCATTCCTGGCTTAAGCTGACGTGGCGTCAACCACCTCTCGGCCTGCCCCTGCAGAGCTGCCAGAACCTCTGGCCCAGTGTGGCTCCTGTCCCCCAAACACACCAGCGCAAGCACGGCATGGCATCTTTTTGCCTGCGTACTTGCGTAGCCCCTTGTACGCCTACGGAGCACCGCTGGTTCCAAGGACAGAGCACTGGAGGAAGAAGAAGAGGAGGGGGTGGAGGAGAGAGGTGTGTCACAACCAGTAGCAGTAGTCGCGTTTTGGAGGCGTGGTGGCGGAACAACCTCCAACACTACTGCACCTTGTCCTGCATCCCTCCCAGCTGCCAATAGAGTGACCCAATGGGCCGTGAAAGAAAGGTACCGTCCCTGTCCATGCCTGCTGGACCATGAGTCAGCGGTAATATGCACCTTACCGCTGACCGCCCTGTCCAGCGAGGCATGGACATTGCCCTCCACATGCCGGTAGAGAGACGGAATCGCCTTCCGCGAGAAAAAGTGGCGTTTGGGAACCTGCCACTGAGGAACCGCACATTGAACAAACTCACGGAAGGGGGCCGAGTCTACCAACTGAAAAGGCAGCAGTTGAAGTGCTAGCAATTTAGCAAGGCTAGCATTCAACCGCTGGGCATGTGGATGGCTGGGAGTGTACTTCTTTCTACGGTCCAGCAGCTGGGGCAGGGAAATTTGCCTGCTGCATTCGGACGTCGGTGTACTGCAAGTACTTGGTTGTGACACACCGAATTCTACACCTTCAGTCCTCTCAGAGCAGCTTTCAGAGAGGACTGAAGGTGTAGTGGGGATGGAGATCCCAGCTGAGGAGGAGCAAGGAGAGGTCCGCTTAGTTCTTTGGTGTGGGTCTTTTATGTGTGCCTGCCAACGAGCTGCATGGCAGGTCGCCATATGTCTGGTCATGCTTGTCGTGCCCAAGCGGCTGATGTTTTGGCCACGCGAGATACGCTTGAGACAAATATTGCAAATAGCAGTGGTGCGATCTGCTGCACTCGTCTCAAAAAAGGCCCACACCAAAGAACTTTTCTGATAACGTGCAGAGGCAGCGCCCTGCACAGGCGGAGCTCTGCGGTGTTGTACAGTTGCTGTGCTGGCCTCTACCTGGCCTCCAGGGGGCATCCTGCCTCGTTGGACATGTGACGCCGCATCCTCCTCCTCCTCGTCCTCCTCCTCATCCTCTCTCCCTTGAGGCACCCACGTGGAGTCAGTGACCTCATCATCCCCTCCCTCTTCACCACTAGAGCAAACCTGGCAGTAAGCTGCAGCTGGTGGAACTGTACTGCCAGATTCCTCAAGCTGGGTATCGTCATCCGAGCCTTCGAATCGTTGGGCATCCTCCTGGAGCATGTACCCAACACTGTGCTCAAAGAGTTCGGGGGACTCCTCAGGAGGACATGGTGGGTCTAGGGAAGGGGTGGCTGATGATGCTCTGTCAGTACCCTGAGCCTGGGTGAGAGAGGATGAGGAGGATGAGGAGGGCTTGGTCATCCATTCTACCAAGCCTTCAGCATGATGCGGCTCCACATGTCCAGCTGCCGAAAACAAAGACGCGCGTGTCCCATGGCCACGTGCTGATGACGATGCACGACCACGTCCACGTCCACGGCCACGTCCACTAGAAACAGAGACTGTCTGCCCTGTGTTCTTGGCTCTGCACGCTCTGCCTCCCCTTGGCGGTCTTCCAGCCATTGTAGTCGGTAGTCCTGTGGGTGCTGCTGAGAAGAAAATATAGGAGCTCTGTGTGATGCCACTAACACACTAGAAGTCCTATAGGTGCTTCTGCAAAGAAAATATAGGAGCTCTGTGTGATGCCACTAACACACTAGAAGTCCTGTGGGTGCTGCTGAGAAGAAAATATAGGAGCTCTGTGTGATGCCACTAACACACTAGAAGTCCTATGGGTGCTTCTGCAAAGAAAATATAGGAGCTCTGTGTGATGCCACTAACACACTAGAAGTCCTGTGGGTGCTGCTGAGAAGAATATATAGGAGCTCTGTGTGATGCCACTAACACACTAGAAGTCCTGTGGGTGCTGCTGAGAAGAAAATATAGGAGCTCTGTGTGATGCCACTAACACACTAGAAGTCCTATGGGTGCTTCTGCAAAGAAAATATAGGAGCTCTGTGTGATGCCACTAACACACTAGAAGTCCTGTGGGTGCTGCTGAGAAGAAAATATAGGAGCTCTGTGTGATGCCACTAACACACTAGAAGTCCTATAGGTGCTTCTGCAAAGAAAATATAGGAGCTCTGTGTGATGCCACTAACACACTAGAAGTCCTGTGGGTGCTGCTGAGAAGAAAATATAGGAGCTCTGTGTGATGCCACTAACACACTAGAAGTCCTGTGGGTGCTTCTGCAAAGAAAATAGAGGAGCTCTGTGTGATGCCACTAACACACTAGAAGTCCTATAGGTGCTTCTGCAAAGAAAATATAGGAGCTCTGTGTGATGCCACTAACACACTAGAAGTCCTGTGGGTGCTGCTGAGAAGAATATATAGGAGCTCTGTGTGATGCCACTAACACACTAGAAGTCCTATGGGTGCTTCTGCAAAGAAAATAGAGGAGCTCTGTGTGATGCCACTAACACACTAGAAGTCCTGTGGGTGCTTCTGCAAAGAAAATAGAGGAGCTCTGTGTGATGCCACTAACACACTAGAAGTCCTATAGGTGCTTCTGCAAAGAAAATATAGGAGCTCTGTGTGATGCCACTAACACACTAGAAGTCCTGTGGGTGCTGCTGAGAAGAATATATAGGAGCTCTGTGTGATGCCACTAACACACTAGAAGTCCTATGGGTGCTTCTGCAAAGAAAATAGAGGAGCTCTGTGTGATGCCACTAACACACTAGAAGTCCTGTGGGTGCTTCTGCAAAGAAAATAGAGGAGCTCTGTGTGATGCCACTAACACACTAGAAGTCCTGTGGGTGCTGCTGAGAAGAATATATAGGAGCTCTGTGTGATGCCACTAACACACTAGAAGTCCTATGGGTGCTTCTGCAAAGAAAATAGAGGAGCTCTGTGTGATGCCACTAACACACTAGAAGTCCTGTGGGTGCTTCTGCAAAGAAAATAGAGGAGCTCTGTGTGATGCCACTAACACACTAGAAGTCCTGTGGGTGCTTCTGCAAAGAAAATAGAGGAGCTCTGTGTGATGCCACTAACACACTAGAAGTCCTATGGGTGCTTCTGCAAAGAAAATAGAGGAGCTCTGTGTGATGCCACTAACACACTAGAAGTCCTGTGGGTGCTTCTGCAAAGAAAATAGAGGAGCTCTGTGTGATGCCACTAACACACTAGAAGTCCTGTGGGTGCTTCTGCAAAGAAAATAGAGGAGCTCTGTGTGATGCCACTAACACACTAGAAGTCCTGTGGGTGCTTCTGCAAAGAAAATAGAGGAGCTCTGTGTGATGCCACTAACACACTAGAAGTCCTGTGGGTGCTGCTGAGAAGAATATATAGGAGCTCTGTGTGATGCCACTAACACACTAGAAGTCCTGTGGGTGCTTATGCAAAGAAAATAGAGGAGCTCTGTGTGATGGGACTAACACACTTCAAGTCCTATAGGTGCTTCTGGGAAGAAAATATTGCTCTGTGTGTGTAATGGGACTAACACACTTCAAGTCCTATAGGTGCTTCTGGGAAGAAAATATAGCTCTGTGTGTGTAATGGGACTAACACACTTCAAGTCCTATAGGTGCCTCTGGGAACAAAATATAGGAGCTCTGCCTGCCTGCCACGAACACACTACAAGTCCTATAGGTGCTTCTGGTAACAAAATATAGGAGCTCTGCCTGCCTGCCACTAACACACTACAAGTCCTATAGGTGCTTCTGGGAAGAAAATATAGCTCTGTGTGTGTAATGGGACTAACACACTTCAAGTCCTATAAGTGCTTCTGGGAACAAAATATAGGAGCTCTGCCTGCCTGCCACGAACACACTACAAGTCCTATAGGTGCTTCTGGGAAGAAAATATAGCTCTGTGTGTGTAATGGGACTAACACACTTCAAGTCCTATAGGTGCTTCTGGGAACAAAGTATAGCTCTTTGTGTGTAATGGGACTAACACACTTCAAGTCCTATAGGTGCTTCTGGGAAGAAAATATAGCTCTGTGTGTGTGATGGGACTAACACACTTCAAGTCCTATAGGTGCTTCTGGGAACAAAATATAGCTCTGTGTGTGTAATGGGACTAACACACTTCAAGTCCTATAGGTGCTTCTGGGAACAAAATATAGCTCTGTGTGTGTGATGGGACTAACACACTTCAAGTCCTATAGGTGCTTCTGGGAAGAAAATATAGCTCTGTGTGTGTAATGGGACTAACACACTACAAGTCCTATAGGTGCTTCTGGGAAGAAAATATAGCTCTGTGTGTGTAATGGGACTAACACACTTCAAGTCCTATAGGTGCTTCTGGGAAGAAAATATAGCTCTGTGTGTGTGATGGGACTAACACACTTCAAGTCCTATAGGTGCTTCTGGGAAGAAAATATAGCTCTGTGTGTGTAATGGGACTAACACACTTCAAGTCCTATAGGTGCTTCTGGGAAGAAAATATAGCTCTGTGTGTGTAATGGGACTAACACACTTCAAGTCCTATAGGTGCTTCTGGGAACAAAATATAGCTCTGTGTGTGTAATGGGACTAACACACTTCAAGTCCTATAGGTGCTTCTGGGAAGAAAATATAGCTCTGTGTGTGTAATGGGACTAACACACTTCAAGTCCTATAGGTGCTTCTGGGAACAAAGTATAGCTCTTTGTGTGTAATGGGACTAACACACTTCAAGTCCTATAGGTGCTTCTGGGAAGAAAATATAGCTCTGTGTGTGTGATGGGACTAACACACTTCAAGTCCTATAGGTGCTTCTGGGAACAAAATATAGCTCTGTGTGTGTAATGGGACTAACACACTTCAAGTCCTATAGGTGCTTCTGGGAACAAAATATAGCTCTGTGTGTGTGATGGGACTAACACACTTCAAGTCCTATAGGTGCTTCTGGGAAGAAAATATAGCTCTGTGTGTGTAATGGGACTAACACACTTCAAGTCCTATAGGTGCTTCTGGGAAGAAAATATAGCTCTGTGTGTGTAATGGGACTAACACACTTCAAGTCCTATAGGTGCTTCTGGGAAGAAAAAATATAGCTCTGTGTGTGTAATGGGACTAACACACTTCAAGTCCTATAGGTGCTTCTGGGAAGAAAATATAGCTCTGTGTGTGTAATGGGACTAACACACTTCAAGTCCTATAGGTGCTTCTGGGAAGAAAATATAGCTCTGTGTGTGTGATGGGACTAACACACTTCAAGTCCTATAGGTGCTTCTGGGAACAAAATATAGCTCTGTGTGTGTAATGGGACTAACACACTTCAAGTCCTATAGGTGCTTCTGGGAAGAAAATATAGCTCTGTGTGTGTAATGGGACTAACACACTTCAAGTCCTATAGGTGCTTCTGGGAAGAAAATATAGCTCTGTGTGTGTAATGGGACTAACACACTTCAAGTCCTATAGGTGCTTCTGGGAACAAAATATAGCTCTGTGTGTGTGATGGGACTAACACACTTCAAGTCCTATAGGTGCTTCTGGGAAGAAAATATAGCTCTGTGTGTGTAATGGGACTAACACACTACAAGTCCTATAGGTGCTTCTGGGAAGAAAATATAGCTCTGTGTGTGTAATGGGACTAACACACTTCAAGTCCTATAGGTGCTTCTGGGAAGAAAATATAGCTCTGTGTGTGTGATGGGACTAACACACTTCAAGTCCTATAGGTGCTTCTGGGAACAAAATATAGCTCTGTGTGTGTAATGGGACTAACACACTTCAAGTCCTATAGGTGCTTTGGGAACAAAATATAGCTCTGTGTGTGTGATGGGACTAACACACTTCAAGTCCTATAGGTGCTTCTGGGAACAAAATATAGCTCTGTGTGTGTAATGGGACTAACACACTTCAAGTCCTATAGGTGCTTCTGGGAACAAAATATAGCTCTGTGTGTGTGATGGGACTAACACACTTCAAGTCCTATAGGTGCTTCTGGGAAGAAAATATAGCTCTGTGTGTGTAATGGGACTAACACACTTCAAGTCCTATAGGTGCTTCTGGGAAGAAAATATAGCTCTGTGTGTGTAATGGGACTAACACACTTCAAGTCCTATAGGTGCTTCTGGGAAGAAAATATAGCTCTGTGTGTGTAATGGGACTAACACACTTCAAGTCCTATAGGTGCTTCTGGGAAGAAAATATAGCTCTGTGTGTGTAATGGGACTAACACACTTCAAGTCCTATAGGTGCTTCTGGGAAGAAAATATAGCTCTGTGTGTGTAATGGGACTAACACACTTCAAGTCCTATAGGTGCTTCTGGGAACAAAGTATAGCTCTTTGTGTGTGATGGGACTAACACACTTCAAGTCCTATAGGTGCTTCTGGGAACAAAATATAGGAGCTCTGCCTGCCTGCCACGAACACACTACAAGTCCTATAGGTGCTTCTGGTAACAAAATATAGGAGCTCTGCCTGCCTGCCACTAACACACTACAAGTCCTATAGGTGCTTCTGGTAACAAAATATAGGAGCTCTGCCTGCCTGTCACTAACACACTACAAGTCCTATAGGTGCTTCTGGTAACAAAATATAGGAGCTCTGCCTGCCTGCCACTAACACACTACAAGTCCTATAGGTGCTTCTGGTAACAAAATATAGGAGCTCTGCCTGCCTGTCACTAACACACTACAAGTCCTATAGGTGCTTCTGGTAACAAAATATAGGAGCTCTGCCTGCATGTCACTAACACACTACAAGTCCTATAGGTGCTTCTGGTAACAAAATATAGGAGCTCTGCCTGCCTGCCACTAACACACTACAAGTCCTATAGGTGCTTCTGGTAACAAAATATAGGAGCTCTGCCTGCCTGTCACTAACACACTACAAGTCCTATAGGTGCTTCTGGTAACAAAATATAGGAGCTCTGCCTGCCTGCCACTAACACACTACAAGTCCTATAGGTGCTTCTGGTAACAAAATATAGGAGCTCTGCCTGCCTGCCACGAACACACTACAAGTCCTATAGGTGCTTCTGGTAACAAAATATAGGAGCTCTGCCTGCCTGCCACGAGCACACTACAAGCCCCTCTTTGTCAATCAATCTTTGTAACTGAATCTATCTAACTCAATCTCTGCAAGTGAATCTCTCTCTCTATCTATCTAAATGCAGCAGAGTGTCACAGGAACAGCCTGCTCAATCTGCGCCGGAACAGCATGTGACCGGCGCAGACGGCGTGGCGGCGTTTTATAGGGGGGGGGCGTGTACTACAGCCCCTGAGCTGTAATTGGCTACAGGCGTCCTGCCTGTAGCCAATTATGGCTCTTCGAGTTTCCGGGGCTGTGATTGGCCAAGCATGCGGGGTCACAGTGCATGCTTGGCCAATCATCAGCCAGCAATGCACTGCGTCGGCCGCGCCGGCCGCAATGCATTGCGGGGCCGCGCGCATAACCCGAACGTGATGCGAGCGGCCAAAATAGTTCTGGGCTCGCCGAGCGAGCGAACGCCCGGTGCTCGATGCGAACGTGGGTTCGCATCGAGCACCGGGCCCATCCTTATTTGGCACACGTGGATGTAATATTTAATTAGAGTGACTGGCGCAGTTCTCTTTCACAAACAAACCATAATCACAGGCACTATACAAATACGACAACTGTTTTTAGACTGCAGCCTATCACATACAAAAGTCTATATAGATTATTTAATTGGCACCGGTACCTTTACGTACACATATCGCCTGCTGCTCGCACAGTCTGGCCAGCATGTGCAAGGTGGAGTTCCACCTTGTGGGCATGTCGCATATGATGTGGTGAGCGGGAAGGCCGAAGTTACGCTGCATCGCTGACAGGCAAGCAGCAGCAGGGTGAGAACGTCGAAAGTGCGACGGCCCACACTTTCTGCAGCAGCTCTGGCATATCGGGGTAATTTTTAAGGAACCTCTGGACCACCAAATTTAGCACATGCGCCAGGCAAGGGATGTGCGTAAAACTGGCTAGGCCCAGAGCTGCTACGAGATTTCGCCCATTATCGCACACCACCAGGCCGGGCTTGAGGCTCACTGCCACCAACCACTCATCGGTCTGTTGTTCCTCCACAACACCTGCGCGGTGTGGGTTTTTTCCCCCAAACAGGAAAGTTTTAAAACTGCCTGCTGTCGTTTACCCCTGGTTGTGCTGAAATTGGTGGTGAAGGTGTTACGCTGACCGGATGAGGAGGCGGTAGAGGATGAGGAAGCAGAGTAGGAGGAGTTAGCAACAGGAGGCAAACTGAAGCGCCCTGCAAGCCTCAGTGGTGGAAGGACATGCGCCAAACTGCTATCGGCCTCAGACCCAGCTGCCACTGCATTTACCCAGTGTGGTGTTAGGGAGATATAACGTCCCTGACCATTACTGGTCCACGTATCCGTAGTTAGGTGGACCTTGCCACTGATGGCATTGTGCAGTGCACACCTGATTTTGTCCCCCACTTGGTTGTGCAGGGAAGGGATGGCTTGCCTGGAAAAGTAGTGGCGGCTGGGCACGACGTACTGTGGGACAGCCAATGCCATTAGGCTTTTGAAACTCTGCATCTCCACCAGACGGAATGACAGCATTTCAAAGGCCAGGAATTTTGAAATGCTGGCATTCAGGGCCAGGGATCGCGGGTGGGTAGAGGAGTACTTCCTCTTCCGCTCCAGTGTTTGGGAGATAGAGCGCTGAACGCTTCCATGGGTCACCCAGATGGTTGGTGACCCAGGTGGTAGTGTTGCTGGCAAATCCTCTGTTTACGGGTTGGCAGGTGCCACTGTCACTACAGAGGTGAATGAAGAGACCAAGACTGCAGCAGAAGAGGAAGCAGGAGGAGCCAGAGACCTTTCTTGGTTTTTGAGGTGTCTACTCCACTGCAGCTCGTGCTTTGCACTTAGATGCCTGGTCATGCAGGTTGTGCTCAGGTTGAGAACGTTTATGCCTCGCTTCAGGCTCTGATTTCACAGCGTGCAAACCACTCGTGTCTCGTCATTAGCACATTGTCTGAAGAACTGCCACGCTAGGGAACTCCTTGGACCTGGCTTTGGTGTGCTCGGTCCCTTGCTGCGTTGGGCAGTAGCAGACGTACTGTCTAGGGGATGGACGCTCCGCTTTTGCACCCTGCTCCCTCTTCTGCTGTGCTGGTGGCTCTGTGCGACCTCTTCCTCCGAACTACACAGGTCACCTGCATGACGTTGATTCCATGTGGGGTCGAGGACCTCATCGTCCTCCATATCATCTTCCACCCAGTCTTCACCCCTGCCCTCCTTGTCGGTCTGCACAATTGCTAAAGCAGCAGCAGTTGGCACCTGTGTTTCGTCATCATCCGAGACGTGCTGCGATGGTCCTCCCATGTACTCATCGTGAAACATAAGTGGATGGGCATCTATACACACAATCTCTTCCACTACTGGGGCAGGGCTAGGTGGATGGCCCTGGGAAACCCTGCTAACAGTAATTAATTTCTGAATCAGGACTCCTATCTAATTCTCTCCCTCAAAGCAGCAGCAGCAACCTTTCCCTACACCAGTGATGGCAAACCTTGGCACTCCAGATGTTTTGGAACTACATTTCCCATGATACTCCACTACACTGCAAAGTGCATGAGCATCATGGGAAATGTAGTTCCAAAACATCTGGGGTGCCAAGGTTCACCATCACTGCCCTACACTATCTAAAGCAGTGACGTGCTGTGCTATGTGCCTCTAGCTTATATAGAGGCTGGGTCACATGCTGTACTGGCCAATCACAGCCATGCCATTAGTAGGCATGGCTGTGATGGCTTCTAAGGGCACATGAGTTAAACAAATGTTGATTGGCTGCCCTGCAGCTTTTTAAAAAGCGCCATTACATTGCCGAACACTGAACTCGAACCCGAACATACAGTAAATTGTTCGGGTTCAGGTCCGGGTACCAAAAACCCAAAAGTCCGGTACGAACCTGAACTTTATAGTTCGGGTTAGCTCAACCCTACCCATAACTCATCTGTGATCTGGCAGGTTGTACTGTCAAGGGCACAAGCACTCCGTGGCAGAGAGAATCCACATGGAAGCAGGAAACTGATTTGTTCACAAAACATTCATCTGATTTAGAAGACAAGCCGTTTTTGTGGGTATTTCGCTGTTGTATGAACAAGTCTGCCGACATTGTGTAATCTTTTGAGTGTTGAAGGGAGCTAAAGCTTGAATTTCACCACTAACTTGGTACAAGTCTGCCCCACTGGGGATTCACAGGAGAGGCAGCATTTACTAGAACCGATTGATTGTATTTTCCTCCTGCAACTGCTGAAAGCTTTCAGCAGCTACAGGAGGAAAATACAGCCAATGGCCAATCAGTTCTAGTAAATGCCACGCTCTCTGCCCCTCCTCTCCTCTCTTTCTGCTGCCTGGGTCCCCCTGGGAAAGCGACAAGTTAATATGTTATAGTGTCACCTGTCAGAGCACTTCCCATTCATTAATTGTCCAGCGCAGCTGAGGCTGCAGAGAAAGTAATTGAAGAATCTGTGTCCCCAATTCCTTTCTCTGTCACAAAACTTGACACACCATGGGTCTGTTTAGACCATTGATATTTCACCAAAGCCCCCCAACAGGCTCCTAAAAAAATGTAAAAAAAAAATGAATATTGTAAAAAAATAATTAAAATATATAGGAGGTATAAAAAAAAAAACTATTGACACCATCCACTGCCCTACTGACACCATCCTCTGAGCTACTGACAAAGACCACTGGCCTACTGATACCATCTACTGTTCTAATGGCTGACACAATCCACTGCCCTGCTGATGCCAATCTCTGCGCTACTGATGCCAACCTCTTCCCTACTTACACCATTCACTGGTTTACTGACACCAGCCACTGCCATCCTAATATCAACCTCTCCCCTACTGACACTGCCCACAGTCTGACCTACACAAACCTCTCTCCTACTGACACCGTCCTCTACCCTACGAACACCAACCTCTGCCCTACTGACATTGTCCACTGCTCTGACACCGTTCACTGCTCTACAGACAATGTCCACTGCTCTACTGACACCGTCCACTGCTCTACTGACACCGTCCTTCTTCTGCTCCACTGACACCGTCCTTCATCTGCTCTACTGACACTATCCACTGCCCTAATGACACCAACCTCTCCTCTACTGGCCCCTTCCACTGCCCTACTGACACCAATCTCTGCCCTACTGACACTGTCCAGTGCCCTACTGATACTGTCCACACACCGTCCACTGCTCTACTGACTGACACTGTCTACTTACAAGGTAGGCCAAGTTCATATTTTTACAGTGACATTTGTTTTAGTAATCTTAGTATATTTTATGGGTACAAGAATACTTTTGTTTTATGTAGCCATGCCCCTTTAAGTCCCTCCAACTGTTAACGCAATTTGGCCACACCCACTGTTCACTGCGTCACATTGCTGTTTTCCTTGGGGCACCGAAAGGTGTCCCATGTCTTTTACAATACTATAGTGTATACGACAAAAAATTATTGTGTGCTAATAAAGTGTTCGGAATTTGCTTGAAGAAAAGATGAAACCTTAGCCACCATGCCAGAAGAAAGCAGCAGCGTTTTATGTGGAGATTTTAAGCCTCTCGCCCACTGCCGATTGCAAGGTGCGCCGCCTGGAAGGAAGAAGAGCACACAGAAGCGGGCCTTAATAAAGACCCTTTCTTGGCTTACTTCTTTCTTGGCGATGACCCTCCTAATCTGCTACAGAAGTGAGGCTTGAAATCACTATTACAAAAACTTTGAAATGACTAATACAGTATATATATATTATTATTACCATACTATGACTTATGTATGTATATCTATGTGTATCTCTATCACTATTGGCGAGTGGTCCGATATCCCTCTCGGCCAATATCTTATCCCATCCATAAGCTGTAACATTCTATCATTACCTAGTGCCATGTCTATCCTGGACAATGTTGAATGTGTGGAGGAATAACAGGAATACTGCTGGACTCCCGGATTCCGTACCCTCCATAGATCCACTATTCCCATCTCTGTCAACAGGCGACTTAACCTGCTCCTTTTCTATGGAACCTACCTCACTTCTAATGGGGAACCTGTCGATCCTACCATCCAGAACCTCATTGAAGTCCCCCACTATTATAGTTGGAACTTCTTGTTTATCTAACATAAATTCATTTAATTTCAACATGACATCTATTTTAAAAGGCGGTGGGATATAGATATTCGCCACCACCAATGCTTTATTATTAATGGAGCAAAATAGAAAAACGTAACGGCCCTGTTCATCTATGCTGGACTGCCTGCAGGAAAAATTTACCCCTGTTTTCACCAGTACACTTACCCCCCTACTGTAAGAGCTATATACCGAATGGTACTGTATTTGATATTTTTTTTTCCCCTGGATTTGCTGGGATGTGTCTTTAGTTAGGTGTGTCTCCTGCAGGCAGACCAGCTCCGCCCCGTACTTCTCCATCATAGAGAATACCACCGCTCTCTTCCCCCCTGTACCCAGACCTCTTACATTCCATGAACCCAACCGTAGTAACTTAACCTGCATCAAAGGATCTCTCTATTATATATATCATTCGAGTGACTGATTTAGTCTCTAAATTTCCTCTATTTTCCTCCCCGTTATGTGTCATTAATTTAACTCGTACTACCCTCCATCGCCTAATACATGCCAAAAAAAACAAGAAAAAATGTGACAGTGAATATTCTTGTTTTGTGTTATTTCTAACTTCCACTCATTATATATAGTGCCTCTCTCCCATTTCTCCATTATTACATTTTGGAATATACTGGTGTACCCTCCCCTACCCTCCCCCTTACTATACCCTCCCCTCCTCCCTTCTCCCTCCCTTCCCCACCTTCCAAGGTGTCCCCCTAAGGGGCTTACAGTGACCATTGCCCACACTACTTGCACCATCCAACACACCCGTACATTACCTTTCATCACTTTACCACCCATTCTCTGTGTGATCCGCCCTCTCTCTACTCCCCTCCCCATATATAACATATATAACATAATTATATCTCCTATATCACCTTTATACATCATATATCATCTTTCCCCCACCCCCCATCTCAACCCACCCCCCCCCCCACCCCAGTCAAGATATATTAAATAGTTCTTTATTTTCTTCCAGCCACTTTTCCACCCCAGCTGGGGACTCGAAGATTTGGCTTGTTCCTAGTGCAGACACTCGTAACCTTGCAGGATAAAGGAGAGCATAGGAAATCTTAAATTCTTGTAGTTTTTTTTTAATTCTGATAAACTCGGCACGCCGTTTCTGTAGATCAACTGAGAAGTCTGAGTAGAACGAGATTTTTGTGCCATTATAAAGGATACTTCCCGCTTCTCTAGATTTACGCAGCAGCGTAATCTTATCCTTATAGTTCAAGAATTTCATTAATAAAGTCCTGGGATAACCCCCAGCTGGGGGGGGGGGGGGTCTAAAGGGTACTCTGTGTGCTCTCTCTATGCAAAACATTGTTGAGAACACCTCTCTTCCGAACAGCTCAACCAGCCAACCTTCTAAAAACTCAATAGGGTTAAGGCCCTCGCTTTTTTCCGGTAGTCCCACCACACGGACGTTATCCCTACGACTCCTATTTTCCAATTCCTCCATCTTGGACTCTTGCCTATGCATCTGTACTTTCATATCTTTAAGCTCCTTTATTAATGGTGATAACTCGTCTTCAATCTGGGAAACCCTCCCTTCCAGTGCGGTAGTTCTTTCTGTTGTTTTTTGTACATCCAGCCTGACCATATTTAAGTCCGGTTTAACCCCTTTCATTTGTTCACATAAATCTTTAAGTGATTCATTACATGCTCTTACAGCCATTAATACGTCTGTTAATGTTGGCTCTTTCTCCAATGGTGTATTGGGCCCGACAGCCCCATCTGTTCTTTCTACAGTATTATGTTCAGGAGGGGCTAAATTCTTATTGCACTGTCCTTTATTAGTCTGGGCCTGGGCCCGAGGGGTTGAGAGCATAACTTGACTTAGCCCTTGACTTCTCCTATCCACCGTCCCCCCTTGCTGCGATTTAAGTTGCTGCACCCCTTTTTTTGTAGGAGACTGTGTGGAGGAATGTGCATACTGCTCTAATTTCGCTGCTGCAGCTGTTCCTGTTTGCTGAGAAGTTTTGTCTTTAGCTGACCGAAGCTGTTGTTGCATTTTGTTAAAATGGTTATGGGGGGTTTTTAAGCAGATACCTCCTTGGCCCAAAAAAAAAAAAAAAAAAAGCAAGAAAAAGGGAGAGAGAGGGGGAAAACAGGGGGAAATAATTCCAAGTTCCAATTTCCTCAATTATACCCGTCTTCAGATTGTCTCCTTTGGGGTATGATTGGAAGTGATGTATCTAGCAGGCAGGATTGGGGGTAAAGTACGATATTATATCAAGTATGCAGCCTAATCCCCGATATGGCTACCGCATAAGGCTACCGTATGGTCCAACCACCATGTTCCCCCACCCTCTCCTCTCCTTGTGAACTTACAGCTCCACTTTGGGGTTTCAGATTTTATTTTTTATTTTCCTCCAGGGGTCCAATACAGTGCTGCTGTATTTGACTTCCAGCACTCTTACCCCTGTCTAAGACAAGGGGGAAAAAGGAAGGCACATATCTGTATGTCACTTTAAAAAACGGGTATTTTTCTATCACAGATGGTTTCACCTTTGGCGTAAACAGTCTCTTAGTTCACTACCAATAATATTCGTGAATACCCCTGTACGGCAGCCTAAAATAATAAAAATAATCAGTGTTTCTTTCTCCAGAGAAGCAAACCTCCACTTTGTAGTTAATCACTGAGCTATGGACCGGCTCCCTGTATTTCTCTCACAATCCATGTTATATCATGTATATTTTAATATAGTTCAGACAGGGTGTTTAAGCAGAGTATTTAGAGTTCAGTTTTTACATGACACTTTTTGTTTTTGGTTACTCACGCGACCGTTCTTCCCAGCAGTCATGCCTAGCACCTCAGTCCGGGGAGAAAAAGAACCAGGAATCCTGTATGTGGTTTTCACTATTTTCTCTGTTTAATCTGTTGGAGGGTTTTCACAAAATCTTCCCCACTCTGTTCGGCTGTCACTAGCGCTGCACCGCTCTAGCTCCGGATCCCCTCTCTCTCCTCCAGCGTGTATTCGGCGTGTGATGTCACACTCGGGGATTCCCGGCCTCGTTCGGCCTCGTTCGGCTCCACACGTCTCTATGCTGGTTTAACAGCTGATCCTGCCGATGGTCCTGCTGCTTAGGCTATCACACAGAGGGATCGTAGGGTCACGCGGCACCGTCCTTCTCCGTACCCGGGTTTGTGCTGTGCTATGAGGGGGAATCCTGCTCCAATGGTGCACTGCTATTACACACTATTGCATAGCGGGCTGCATGTCAGACGGGGCGGGCAGAGGACGGAGGATCACACAGATCACACAGCTGCTCCCACTCAACCCATCTCCCTCAGCTCACTCGCTGCTCGCACGTCCGGTCACACCCCCTCCCACACAATTCAGAGCGGCCAATAGTGATAGCACTTAAGTTAGGGGATCAAAAAACACAGGAGGAATGGAAAATAAATCCACACTGGTTCAAGTTATTTAAAGATTCAAGTGACATCCTCATTAAGCTGAGAGAATTTATAGATAATAATGAAGGTACTGCAAAAGCTGGTATAGTATGGGATACGTTAAAGGCTTTTTTGAGAGGAGTTTTTATTCAGCGAATAGCTAAACATAATAAAGCAGCGAGGTCCCAAGAGGAAAATATCAGGTACGAAGTAATGACAGCGGAGAATAAATACTTAATGGATCCGTCCCCGGAGAGGAAAATAGCTTGGATGACCAAACAGCAAGAGTATAAACTGGTAAATATACAGAGGGAAGAGACAAAACTTCTCCTTTAACGCCAGGTCTCCTTTATGGAGGGAGAAACTGTGGGAAGGATGCTGGCGCAGTTGGTAAAAGCCAACTCGCCATCATCTATGATCACGGCAATTAGATCCGCAGGACAAGTTGAGATTGCAGATTCCTTACAGATTGTACAGGTTTTTAAGGAATACTATCAAAAATTCTACACATCCCAAAAGAAAGGAAAGGAGGGAATAATGGAGAATTTCCTAGGAAATTTAGAGATCCCAGTTATCACACAGGAAGAAAGAGAATTATTGGAAAGCCCGATAACGCTAGAGGAGTTACAGCGGGCAGTGTCGGAAATGGCCAACCAAAAGTCGCCAGGCCCTGACGGCCTGCCAATGGAGACATACAAATACTATGGAGAGATACTGATCCCGGAATTGCTAAAAACACTGGGCGGGGCAAGTGAACAGGGGCGCTTGCCCACCTCAATGTTAGAGGCAACAATTATTGTATTGCACAAGGAGGGGAAAGATCCATTGACTGTGGCGGCATATAGGCCGATCTCCCTACTCTGTGCAGATGCAAAAATCCTGGCCAAAGTCTTGGCAACAAGGCTGAATGGTCTTATTCAGAGACTGATTCATCCTGATCAGGCGGGGTTTATCCCCAATAGATCTACTAGCACAAACATTAGAAGGACTTTTTTAAATTTACAAATACCAGTTGAAAACAGGGGAACAAGAGCTATAATGTCATTGGATGTGACAAAAGCTTTTGACACCATAGAATGGCAATACATTTGGAAAGTACTGGAGAAATATGGATTTGGCCCCTTACTGATACGCTGGATTAAAATGCTTTATGACGGGCCTACAGCAAGATTAAAAATCAATAATAAACTTTCAGATAGGATAATATTGGAAAGGGGAACAAGGCAGGGATGTCCATTGTCTCCCCTGCTCTTTGCCCTGGCAATGGAGCCATTGGCTATCTCCATAAGAAAAGTTGTGAGATAACTGGATTCCAGAGGAAATTAGGGGAAGAAAGAATTGCGTTATACGCAGATGACATTCTTTTGTTCCTGGGAGATACGGGACAATCATTGACAGGGGCAATGAGCTTGGTGGAGATATTTGGTAGCTTTTCAGGGTTGGAGATTAACTGGAGTAAATCTGAACTACTTCCAATAGATCCAACCGGGGAAATAATAGTATCAGGGATGCCTCAGCTGGCAGTGGTAGATGCATTGAAGTACTTAGGGATAGTTATTACAACAGATCCCAACCAATATATAAATAAAAATCTTGTACCTCTCTTAAAAAAATTCAGGGAAAAAATTGATATCTGGAAGCGACTGCCACTCTCGGTAGCAGGTAGATGCAGCCTGATAAAAATGTTGTGGTTACCTCAATTGATGTACGTATTACATAACTCACCAGTGTGGATAGCAAAAAAATGGTTTAATAAAATAGAAAGCTTGTTTAGGGAACTGATATGGAAGGGGGGACAAGCCAGGATACGCTTACGTACATTGCAACTGCCCGTAGGGGAGGGGGGAGTGGCTTTACCTAACCCGGAGTATTACTACTGGGCGGCACAATTGCAGCAACTAATAGGGTGTGGGGAGCTGCAGGGAGGAACCCCGAATGGAAAAATCCTGCTGACAGAGGCAACTCATGATACAATAGTTGAGGCATTGGAAGCGGACGCCTTTATTTATAAGCACCCGACAATTAGGATGATAATTAAGATATGGAAAGTGATTAAAAAATGATTTAACTATGGAGAATTAAATGAATACACCCCATATGGAATAATTATAACCTGCAAGAAATCCTTTTGATAGGAACTAACAAAGAATGGGAAAAGCGGGGAATAAGGAGACTGAGACAACTTTACGTGGGAAGTACTCTTAAAAAATTTGAGGAGCTAAAAAGGGAATTTATGCCTCAGCATACATATTATACATACCTACAGATAGCACATGCTTTGAGATCTCAGTTTAGGGGTCATCCCATACAATGGGAAGATACCCCACTCTTACAGCATATAGCCCGGACGGGCCCTACGAAGGGCTTAATCTCGGAAATATATGGGCAAATAAGTAAAATGGTTAAAAAGAACGTGAATCTTGACCTAGTTAAAACTAAATGGAAACAGGATATAGGGGTAATACCGCAAGAGCAGTGGAAACGAATCCTGGAGATGTCCCCATGGGTATCAGTCTCACCCTCTCAGAAAATATCACATTTAATGTTACTGAACAGATCTTATTATACTCCAAAGCGATTGTTTAAATTCGGGAAAAGAGCGGATGATAGATGTCCTAGATGCCAAGGAACTGGGGACCTCCTACACATGGTGTGGAGATGCCCTAAATTATTTCGTTATTGGGAGGGGGTGATTCAGACGATAAATGAAAGGTTTGCAACGAGATTAAAAAAGGAGGTGAAAGTATGTATCTTGGGGTATAGGCAGGAGAATCGGGAAAAGAGGAGTACCACAGTGGCCATCTTGAGAAGTTTGTTCCAAGCCAGGAAACTGATCGCCCTGAGGTGGCAATCTAAACTGCCGCCGGCAGTGAAAAGCTGGGTAGAAATGGTAAACGAAACTCTCCCTAAAGAGAGGGTAGCTTATGTGAAAAGACGTAACCTTATAGAATTCGATAGGATGTGGAAACCATGGATTACAGGCAAAGAACATAAATTATTAGTAAAAACTAGATTGGGTAAGACTGGTGGGGAGGGGGAGGACAAAACTTTTTACTCTTTCTGGATGTACAGGAGGGATATACCCTGTTTCCCCGAAAATAAGACCTAGCGTGATTGTCAGTGATGGCTGCAATATAAGCCCTACCCCCCAAATAAACCCCAGTTAAAGTCCTTGTAGGTCTTATTTTCAGGGTAGGGCTTATTTTCGGAGAAACAGGGTAGGGATTATTTGGGGGGTAGGGCTTATATTGCACCCATCACCGACAATCACGATAGGTCTTATTTTCGGGGAAACAGGGTAGAAAGTAGGTGGAGTACCAATACTGAGACCCCCTTTTGTGAACGTCTTTTTTAGTAAGCTACCTAAAAATCTCTATAGGCCCATATAAATTTGTAAGACCAAAAGATAACCGATAGAGGAAATATGAGCTGGGTATAGAGAGGGGGAGAACGGGAGGGGGAGGGAAGGCGAGAATATAGGGGGTAAAGGAAGGACAAATATGTATAGAAATAATAATGTATATGATATATAAAAATGTCTGTAAGAAAAAGTTGTTTAATAAAGATTAAAGATTTAAAAAAAAAAAAAAATGTATACAGTATCTCACAAAAGTGAGTACACCCCTCACATTTTTGTAAATATTTTATTATTGCCTCGTACACACGTTCCGATTATTGGATGATAAAACAGGATTTTTAAAACAGCTTACCTGTAAAATCCTTTTCTTTGAAGTACATCAGGAGACACAGAGCCATAGTAGTTACTATGTGGGTTATATGGGCCACCTTCAGGTGATGGACACTGGCACGCCCTAAGACAAAAAGTGCACTCCATATATATAACCCCTCCCACTCAGTGCTGGGACAAGGCCATTTGGTGCAATTAGGTTTAATGTGATAGAAACAGAGTTCACTCACACGTTTTAATTATATGTATTTTTATTGGAGGCACTTTGAAATAATAATGCAAAATATGTCGCTCTTCTTTTGTTTATAGCATAAAAAATAAAAACCGCATAGGTGATCAAATACCACCAAAGGAAAGCTCTATTTGGGGGAAATAAGGACATAAATTGTATTTGGGTACAGCGTCACATTACCGCACAATTGTCAGTTAAAGCAGAAAATGGCCTGATCATTAAAGGGGTAAAACCTTCTGGAGCTGAAGTGGTTAACGCATACCTAAAAGTAAATCCCCCCCAGTATAATCCATGTAAATCCCCCTAGTCTACTCCCTGCAGTGTAATCCCCCCCCCCGTATAAATCCCCCAATGTAATCCCGTGCAGTTTATTCTCCCCTGCAGTAGGAGGTGAATTGGTGGAGCCAAGTGCCTTGTTCCAGCACTGGGCTCTGGGACTCCAGTGGTAATGGGGACCCCGGGCTGTGTTCAAGTGCCCAAATATTATATATAATTTAATTAATTTAATAATTTTAGTTTATATATAATTATTTATATTTTTATTGATTTTTTTATTATATATATATATTATATTATATATTTAATAATCATTTATAATTGAATTATATATTTTTAATAGATATTTTTCAAATAATAATATATATATTTTTATAATTTTATATATAATTATTATTTTTACTATTAATATTATATATATTAATTTATTTACTTTAATATATTTTTTATTATTATATATTGTAATATATTATTATATATAGATGTAAGTTATATATATATATGATGATATTATTCATTTTCTTATAATTTATATATTAATTATATTTATATAATTATATTTATATAATCTATTATATATGTTATTATATTATTACTTTATTGTAGATAATATTATATTTTATTTAATAATATTTTTATATATTTATAATTAAATATATTTATTATTTAATATAGATTTATTTAATTTTTATATTTATATTATAATAATATATATATATATATTATAATTATATTATATTTTTTTATATATTTAATATATTATTATTTATTTTTTTATATTATTTTTAATAATATATATTAATATATTTATATATATTATCTATATAATATATATATATTTATATATATATTAATTATTTTTATTATTATTATTATATATTTTTAATATATATTTTACTTTAATATATTGTAATATATATATCTATTATTAATTATATTTAATATTATTATTTAAATATATAAATATATTATATATATAATATATATAATATTTTTTTTATTTATAGATATATTTAATTATATTATTTTGTAATTATTAATTTATATATAATTATTATTTTTTTATTGTTAATATATTTTTTAATTTATATATTTTGTAATATATTTTTTATTTATCTTTATATTTATTATTATTATAATAATATAATATTTATATATTATATATATATTTATTTATCATATTCATAATTATAATTATTTTATTATATTTATATTATTAATTTTTTTTATATATAATAATTGTAGAATTATTTTATTATAGATAATTAGATTAAGATTATTATTATTTTTATAATATATATCTTAAAAAATTATTATATATATATTTAATAATTTTTTAATTTATATCTATATTTCTTATATATATATATTATTTTATTTATTTTAAATTATATTTTTATATATATCATTATTAATAATATAAATTTAATTTTTTTTATTATTATAATTTATATAATTTTTATTTTTTAATATATATATATTAAATATATAATTATAAATATTTTAATTTATTATATATTTTTATTTCCTATAATTATTATTTATTAATAATATTATAATTTTATATATATAATATAATTATAATTTAATTATTTTTATTAATTTATATAATTTTTAATTATTTATTTATATAATATATTAATAATATATTATTATATATATAATCATATATATTTATATATATGTAATTATAGTTATTAATATATTAATATCATATATAATAATTAGTAATAAATAAATATTTATCTTAATATATATTTTTTTTATTATATATTTTATATATATATTTTATATTATTAATTATTATATATAAATTATGTATAATTATTATAATATATAATAATATTAATATTTATTTATAAATAATTATATGATTATATAATATTATATATAGATTATTTTTATATTGATATTTATAATTATTTTATATATTTTATATATATATTTTTATGAATTAATATATTATAAAATTTATTTTTATTATATTATATAATTATATTATTATATATAATATTATATATAATTTTATAATTTAATAATCTAATTAATTTATATATTAATATACACTCAATACCACCAACTCACATAAATATTCTAACTATCTATCTATCATCACTCATATTCATCTCTTCTCATCACATCATAATACTTCATTATTATTTATGCTCTTTATTAAAATCATACAAAATCAAAATACTAACTCAACATAAAACACATATTTTAAATGGTAATGGGGACCCCGGGCTGTGTTCAAGTGCCCAAATGGTTAGTCCACCCCTGCCCACAGCCTGTCCTGATCACCCCACCAGCTCTAATCTCATCTAATGACTGATCCCATTAGACTCATCATCAGAGTAGGTAGGTATGTCTGTAGACTTTACCTGCCTTGGGTCTCTCCAGCAGCTTCTGCACCATGGTGCCCAGGTCCTCAGTCTTGACAGCCTGGAGCAGCTCCTGGTTCTTCTTTATCCTGGGTACTAGAGAAGAAGGCAGATCCTGTCAGAGCCTGATTGGTCCTGACATCCCCAGCATCCTTCCCTGGAGATTGATGGGACCCCGGGGCAGATGTGCTGGGATGGGGTGGGAGAGTACACTCAGGAACACTCGGGAGCCGACCCAGGGAGGAAGGGGCAGAGCTGAGATGCCGGGGAGAAGCAATAAATCCCTTTGGGCGAGCTCCATACTCAGGTGCTGAGCTGGGGAGGGAGGGGCAGAGCTGAGGCACTGGGATTGAGCCGGAGGAGGAGGCAGCAATACTCGGGAGCAAGCTCCATACTCAGGAGCCATGCTGGGAGGGAGGGGCGAAGCTGAGGTGCTGGGGTGAGCCAAGGGAGGAGTCAGGAATACCCAGGAGGGAGCTCCATACTCGGAGCTGGACCGGGGAGGGGCGGAGCCGAGGTGCCCGGGTGAGCCGAGGGAGAAGCCATAAATACTTGGGGGCGAGCTACCAAATCGGAGCCGGAGGGGCGGAGGTGCGGAGTAACCCCTGGGGAGGAGCGAAATGACATCGAGCAGCCAGGAGGGGAAGGGAGAAGGATCATAACCGCCCATTAGTCTCCTGATCCCGCCTCCCTTCCTTGAGTGATCTGATTAGCTGCACTGACTCTGAGCTGCATCCTGGCCAGGGCGGTGCCACTGCACACACACACAGATGTTTATTATGGTATGGTTTATTATGGTCAGTCTGCCCCTGCTCGGGAGATGTCATCTGGCAGAGAATAGAGAAGCCAGTGGCCATGGCTGTGCCCTAGGCGGCAGTGCCTAGTTTGCGTAGCGGTAGCGCCGGCCCTGAGGACACTTCACTGCACCCCCCCACCCCCAATAAATTGTACCGCCCAGGGCATCCACCCCTTCCGCCCCCCCCCCTGTACCGGCTCTGCTCCTACTACTGGGAGTACCTCAGTTTTGTAGCCAAGCCATATATGCGTATACCAAAGTTTCCCCTGATGTACTTCAAAGAAAAGGATTTTACAGGTAAGCTGTTTTAAAAATCTTGTTTTTGTTTCATACATCAGGTGACACAGAGCCATAGTAGTTACTATGTGGAATGTCCAACAGCAATGGCAACTGAAGGGAGACACAACAAAAAAGTAGGGCATTAAGAGACTAGAGGACTCATACTGCAGCTTGCAGTACACTGCGCCAAAAGGCAATATCCTCATGACCTTTTACATTAATTTGATAGAATCTGTTAAATGTATGGACTGAAAACCAAGTTGCGGCCTTACAGATCTGGGCCATGGAGGCCTGGTGATGCACCGCCCAAGAAGAACTAACAGCCCTGGTGGAGCGCGCTTTAACATGAAAAGGAGGAATTTTCTTCTTTAGACCATAAGCTTGAACAATCACTTGACGAATCCATTTGGAAATAATAGATTTTAATTCCAATAGATTTTATTGAAAATGTTTTCAGTTATAAACAACAGTAATAACAGTAACAAAAGTAAAGATCTGTCATCAAACATTGACAATAACATACTGGGATGTAGATACAATAGTGTTGTGTACAGTTAAAACCCTGTCAGTGGTTAAACATACAAAGACAGTTTTATAATTGCTCAAATGTGCATACCGACATATTTGGAAATAGTTTGAGGAATACTGTACTTCCCGTGGTCGTTATCGGCGGAGAGCCATAAGGGGAGCCCTCACCCCCCAAGCACCCCTACTGGGAACAAACTGTGCCTAGGAAGGCAAAGACCCCCCCCCCCCCTTCCTTGGTATTCAGATGTACAGATACATTATAATCAGTTATTTTATCTTGACATTCGATCAACAGCATCTTAGAAAAGTTTAGTGAGATATTGAGGGGGATAAGAAAAGGGTAGGAGCAAAGTTCAAAAGAAAGAAAGATAGAGAACAAAAACACAGTTCACCATAACTAGCCCGTTTGAGGGTGAGTATTTGTTTTCCAGCCTATATGTTTAGGTTCCAATAATACCTCCTAGGTATGTGCTTCAAAGAATTTAAGACCTGTATTCAGTGAGTACCATTCGTACCAGGGTTCCCATACTGGATGTATTGATGGATAGTTCCCAATGCTGTGTGCGAATTGAGTTTCATAGGCGCAATGTGTATGTGTCGTCTTTAGTACTTCCGCTATAGTGGGCGTATTGGTGTCTCTCCAGTGTCGCACTATAGTAAGTCTAGCTGCGATGAGTATGTTAGAAACCAGTGTTCTCATCGGGTTAGAGAATTTGTCTATGCCTAGCGAGAGGAGTGCCATGCCCGGAGAGCCTACTACTGCGATGTTTGTGATGTTCTTGATAATCTGGAAGATAAGCATCCAATATCTTTTGATATGTGGGCATGACCACATTATGTGTATTAGGGTGCCCGTCATTCCACAGTTCCTCCAACATTGTGAGGATGTGTTTTGGGCAAACTTAGCTATACGGTACCATCTCAGTAGTAGTTTATGATATAGTTCCCAGAGGTTGGCACTTCTCGTGGATGCATATGTTATTTTTAAGGCGCTTTCCCATTGAGAGACTGTGTAGCTCTTCCCAAAATCCTTTTCCCATGAAAGTATGTGAGCTGTCTTGGAAAATTACTGTTTATCTTGCAGATGCTTGTATATTAGGGATGTCCCTTTTATTTTTGTGTTGTTATTGGTAAAGAATATCGCCACCCGCCAGGGTAGTCGGGTGACAATCTCCTCTCCTTTTTCCCTAATTAAGTGTGTTAGTTGGATATATTGATACTTGTCCGAGGGTGGGATAGAAAATTCAATCTGCAGTGCTCTAAACGTTTTAATTGCAGGGCCTACAAACAGGTCATTAAATTGTATTTCTCGTGCGGAACTGGCCTTCCAGTTATGCAGAGAGATATCTGCTATCATGAAGGACATGGCTGTTATAGGGAGTTTGAGTGGGACGGTGGGACCATCTGATTTAGCTGTTTTAATAAGTTCCAGCCAGGCATCAGTAGACGCCTGTATGGTAGGTGATATGTTAGCTGTTTGAACAGACTTGGAGTGTAAGGGGCTGGCTATCAGGTAATTGTATAGGTTTCCCCCCTTAACTCGGTGGCTTTCTAGTTCTGTCTATAGGTTTTTAATGTGGTCAGGGAACCACGCTTTGACTTGAGTAAGTATTGTGGCAGTATAGTAGTCCTTTATTGAAGTATAGCCTATACCCCCGGCTGATTTTAATTTGATAAGTTTATGGAATGCACAGCGTGCCTTTTTTCCTGCCCATAAGTATCTATTTAGTTCCCTTTGTGCTTGCTCGAAAAAGAATTCGGGGATTGGTATTGGCAATGTTCTAAATAGATACAGGAACTGTGGTAGGATTTGCATTTTAAATGCAGCTAATCGCCCTGTCCAAGATAACTCAAATTTCTGTAGGGAAGTTAGTTTAGTTCTAAGGTTAGTGAGAAAGGGGGTATAATTCACCTTAACCAGGTCTGAAATGTGAGGAGTGAGGGTGATTCCCAGGTATGCTATGCCCTTGTCTTTCCAGGAGTAAGGGAAATTCTGTGATATATGTTGTTTTGTTGCTCGAGATAGCCCTAATCCCAGTAGGTATGACTTGGATTCATTGACCTTGTAGTAAGATAATTCATTGAACATTTGAAGAGCTTGGTGTACCAAAGCCAGGGAAGTGGGGACATTAGTGAGCATCAGGATGATGTCATCCGCAAAAAGGCTGATAGAATGCATTTTGCCACCTACTACCACCCCAGTAATTTCAGGGTGTTGGCAAATGAATGCTGCCATAGGTTCCATTAGTAGATTAGTAGATTAGTAGCACCTGTCGGGTGCCATTCGTGATGTTGAAGGGGGTCGATAGCATACCTGACACGTAAACCTGGGCAGACGGGTTTGTGTACAGTGCCATGATGGCCTGTAATATATGGCCTTGAAAACCAAACTTGCAGAGGACTTGTTTAAGGTAGTCCCAATGTATGCGGTCAAACGCCTTCTCTGCATCCAACGCAAGGAGCAGAGAAGGCGTTTTGGTTTTGTTAGTGAGGTGAATAATATTGATTAATCGTCTGGTGGCGTCTGCTGTTTGGCGGCCCTTTGTAAATCCAGACTGGTCGGGGTGGATTAGTGATGGCAGTAAGTCAACCAGTCTATTGGCTATTAATTTAGCATAAATTTTTAGGTCGTTGTTGAGTAAAGAAATCGGGCGGAAGTTTTGTGGGGTATCGGGGGAAATACTAGATTTTGATGCTGCCTGTCCTCTTTTAGGACCCTCTGGCAGTACAAACAAGACATCTGTTTTGCAAATCTGAGCAGTCTACTTTAAATAAACCTTGACCGCTCTCACTACATCAAGGGAATATAGTGACTTTTCTTCCCTAGATCGAGGCTCTGGAAAAAAGGAAGACAGAACAATATCCTGGTTTAAATGAAAACCTTTCACTACCTTTGGTAGGAATTCAGGATGAGGCCGCAAAACCACCTTATCCTTATGAATAATTAGGGATGAGCCGAACACCCCCCCCCTGTTCGGTTTCCAGCAGAACATGCAAACAGGCAAAAAATGTGTTCGAACACACGAACACTGTTAAAGTCTATGGGACAAGAACATGAAAAATCTTAAAGGCTTATAGGCTTATATGCAAGTTATTGTCTTAAAACCAGGGGACATGTATCAATGCAAAAAAAAGTTTTAAAAACGTCAGTTTTTTCGGGAGCAGTGATTTTAATAATGCTTAAAGTGAAACAATAAAAGTGCGATATTCCTTTAAATTTCGTACCTGGGAGGTGTCTATAGTATGCCTGTAAAGTGGCGCATGTTTCCCGTGTTTAGAACAGTCTGACAGCAAAATGACATTTCTAAAGGAAAAAAAAGTTATTTAAAAGTACTCGCGGCTATAATGAATTGTCGCTCCCGGCAAAACACATAAAAGTTCATTGATAAAAACGGCATGGGATTCCCCCACAGGGGAACCTTGAACCAAAATAAAAAAAAAAAATGGCATGGGGGTCCCCCTCAAAATCCATACCAGACCCTTCAGGTCTGGTATGGTTTCTAAGGGGAACCCCATGCCAATTAAAAAAAAAATGGCGTGGGGTACCCCCAAAAATCCATACCAGACCCTTATCCGAGCACGCAACCTGGCAGGCCACAGGAAAAGAGGGGGGGAGAGAGTGCCCCCCCTCCTGAACCGTACCAGGCCACATGCCCTCAACATGGGGGGAGGGTGCTTTGGGGTAGCACCCCAAATCACCTTGTCCCCATGTTGATAGGGAGAAGGGCCTCATCCCCACAACCCTTGCCAGGTGTGGGGATGTCCAATCTGGAAGCCTCTTTAACAAGGGGACCCCCAGATCCTGCCCCCCCCCCCCCCCTGTGTGAAATGGTAATGGGGTACAAATGTAGCCCTACCATTGCACAAAAAATGTGTGAAAATGGTAAAAAAATAAAAAGCCGCAAGCCGCCTACGATCTGTCTCCCATGGAGGCAGATCGTAGGTGACTTGTGGCTTTTTTTTCTTTTTCAGTCTGTCAGAGCGAGAGAAGAAGAAGAACAAGACTTCGTATAACAGTTTTATTTTTTTAATAAAGGACTTGTCCCAAGGTGTGTATTGTCTTTTTTTTACCATTTTCACACATTTTTGGTAAAATGGTAGGGGTACATTTGTACCTCGTCACCATTTCACACAGAGGGGGTCGGGATCTGGGGGTCCCCTTGTTAAAGGGGGCTTCCAGATTCTGATAAGCCCCCAACCGAAGACCCCCACAACCACTGGGCAAGGCCTTTCTCCCCATCAACATGGGAACAAGGTGCTTTGGGGGGCTTACCCCAAAGCACCCTCCCAATGTTGAGGGCATGTGGCCTGGTACGGTTTAGGAGGGGGGGCGCTCTCTCGTCCCCCCCTCTTTTCCTGCGGCCTGCCAGGTTGCATGCTCAGATAAGGGTCTGGTATGGATTTTTGGAGGACCCCCACGCATTTTTTTTTATTTTGGTTCAGAGTTCCCCTGTCCCGTTTTTATCAATAAACTTTTATGTGTATTGCCGGGACCGACAATTTATTATAGCCGCGAGTACTTTTAAATGACTTTTTTTCCTTTAGAAATGTAATTTTGCTCTCGGACTGTTCTAAACACGGGAAACATACGCCACTTTACAGCCATACTAGACACACTTCCCAGGTACGAAATTTAAAGGAATATTACACTTTTATTGTTTCACTTTAAGAATTATTAAAATCACTGCTCCCGAAAAAAACGTCTGCTTTTAAAACTTTTTTTTTGCATTGATACATGTGGGGCAGGACCCAGGTCCCCAAACACTTTTTATGACAATATCATGCATATAATCCTTTCAAATTATCACTTTTGATTTCTCCCATAGATAAAGGGTGTTCCGCGGCTTTCGAATTTGCCGTGAACACCCCAAATTGTTCACTATTCGGCAAACAGGCGAACACCCGATGTTCGAGTCCATATGAATAATCAAATATGGCTCTTTACAAGACAGAGCTGCCAATTCCGATACCCTTCTGGCAGAGGATATGGCAACCAAAAAGATTATCTTTCTCATTAAAAGAACTAAGGGAATATCCGGAATAAGCTCAAAAGGCTGTTTCTGTAAAGCCGATAAGACTAAATTCAAATCCCAAGGGTTCAGGGGTGCCCTGACAGGAGGATTAATCCACGTTACCCCCTGAATAAAGTTACAAACCAGAGAGTGAGAAGCAAGAGGCCGTTGAAAGAATACTGATAAGGCCGAGACCTGGCCCTTGATAGTACTCAAGGCCAGCTTAATTTACAATCCCATCTGCAGGAATTCAAGGATCCTACCTATGTCACATACTTCCTGGGGTGCCAACCCCTGGAATCACACCAGGAGACATATGCCTTCCAGACTCTATAGTATATGACTCTGGAGGCCGGCTTCCTAGCATTAATCAAAGAAGACACTACTGAAGAAGATAACCCACAGTCCTTTAGAATGTGGGTTTCAATAGCCAAACCGTTAAATTTAGCATTTGTAAGGCAGGATGGAATACCGGACCTTGTGCGAGAAGGTCTGGCCACAACGGCAGGGTCCAAGGGTCCCATACTGCCATCCTTATAATCTCAGCAAACCAAGATCTTCTGGGCCACGCTGGGCCACCTCTTTCCCTTCCTGCTTGATCCTGTGAAGAAGATGCAGAAGCAGCGGAACTGGAGGAACGGCAGAGATGGTGGCTAGACCGAACGGCAGAGCCACAAACTGAAAATTATGATTTTCTACCTCAAAGCGTAAAAACTTCTGATGAGCAGGAAACATTGGCACGTGGAGATAGCATCAATCGATATCAAAGATGCCTAAAAATTCTCCTCCTTGTAGAATGGAGACAACCGATCGTATTGACTCCATACGAAAGGAACGAATGTTCAAGTGCCAATTTAGATCCTTGAGATCTAGAATGGGTCTTACCTCCCCGTTTGATTTTGGTACCATGATGAAGTTTAAATAAAACCCTGCTCCCTGCTCTTCTGTGGGAACCTCTGATATCACCCTCTGAGAGAAGAGATGATCCAGAGCCAGAAAGAGAGACTTCTTTTTCCCTGGATCTCTGGCAACGTCTGATTTTAAAAAACTGGGAGACGGGAATTCTCGAAACTCTAGTTTGTAACCTATAGAAATTGAAGAAGCCACGCATCTGTCTTGACAATGTTCCTGCCAGATCTTTGAAAATTGTAGAAGCCTTTAGTATTTTGCTTAGCGGGCTTTCTGCCCCAAGTCCTCTTTTGGCCCTGGGACTGCCCCTGAGGCCTTCCTCTTGAGCGCGACGGTGGAGGCCATCGAGACTGTCTGGAGGCTGATGCCTCTAGCACTGGAGAAGATGCATGTTTAAAGGAAAAACATTTAAACTTCTTGGTAAACTGGTAAAAGACAACTTTTTCCATTAGAAATCCTTTGGATATATGTATTTAGATCATCTCTAAACAACCGTTCACCATGAAATGGGAAACTGGCCAAGAGCTTTTTACATGGCGCTTCGGCTGACCAATTTTTCAACCATAGGACTCTGTGCATATGTACCAGCCCTAGCATAAGCTGTGAGGCTTGAATAATGAAATCTTTCATAGCATCCACCGTAAAACATAGTGCTTCTGATATGCTGGCCCATTGCTGGGCCTGCTGATCAGGAATAATCTTGAGTATCTCCACAATCTGGTCCTTTATGGACTGAAATACTCCAGTCGCCACAAGAGCCGGCTGCACAACTGAACCTGCAAGAGCAATGTTGTTTTTCAAAAGAAATTCAAACTTTTTATCTGTTGGATCCTTCAACATTTGCGCATTGTCTACAGGACAAGTGAGGTTTTTATTTACCGAGGATAAAGCAGCATCAATTGCTGGCATCCCCCATTTCTTATAGATTTCTTCCTCCATAGGATAAAGTATAGAAAACTTTTTTGGAGGAAAAAACTGTTTATCTGGGTGCTCCCACTCAGAATACATCAGCTTTATTAGCCATGAATGGATAGAAAAGTCATCCACAGATTGGGGAGGCTTTAGTGATCCAAAACCAGAGGTCTCTTCATCAATAGACTGCGCTACCAGCAGTAAAAAAGTTGAGCGAAACAACTTAGTAAGGGAGTGTACCAACAGTCTTTCCTAGGAGACTGCTACGTCCATATTAGGATCTTCGGAAGAGGAGACATCAGCGTCTTCCTGATCCTTTGAAAGAACTTCATGATCTCCTGCCCCTTGCTCCTCAGTATGAGGATCCTGAGCAATGGATGGGGATCTGCTACGCTTGGACCCACTATGGGCAGCGAGCATAGCATCAATCTTCTGTTCCAAACTTAAAATGGTAGAAGAAAAAACCTCCTGAGTGATATATATAGGGGCTGAAGTGTCCAGAGCTGCTGCAACACCAGTCCCCCCTGATGGTTCACTCTGACTGGCCGCATCAGAGGAGGATGACATTTTCTTAGACATGGATTTAGGTTGCCGTAAAACAATAGATCCTCTAGAACCCTTTGAGGTGTTCCTTGACCCCCTTCTGCTCATAGCCTAATTGCACAAAGCAGAGGCACTACCAGAAGGAATGCATACACTGCTAGGTCTCTAGTCCAGCAAAAATTGCTGCTATTAATGCCCAGCCTGATGCAGCAGTAACAATGTGTCAAAGGAAAATGCCTGTGTCACCAAACCTGATATGCCACCTCTTGGCTCTTGTGTCCCTCCACAGCCTACAGCAGCCCACAGTGTGCTTTTAAAAACTTGCCTCCTTGTGCACCTGACGTCGGAGAATGCAGACACTGATAAGCCCCGCCCCCGGCGTTGCCCACTGCTCCACCCCCTATTTCAAAAGGAAGGGTTTTCCCACGCGAGCGGCGGACTACAGATCCTCTTAGACGTACAGAAAGAAGCATGGCATTGCGGGGGTTACAAGCCGCCAAGGAGCACGCTGATCGTGCTTCCTGTCCTTTTTTTTTACAAAACGAATCCGAGCACTTTTACCCCCCCCCCCAAGGGGGAGAGTATCAGCATAGGGGGGCAATTAGCGGGGAGACAAACCCCCCTTTTTAGCTTACCAGAGGATCTGCTGTCTGGCTGGAGGAGAAGAAGCATTTTCGGCTCTCTGACACAGCGCTGTTTCCAGCAAGAGGCAGGTGAGTGCTCAATACAGCCCCCAGTGGTGACATATAGGCATGATAACATTTCTATGTTAAAGGAGACATTCATAAGAAAATTCTAAATTTCTTAGAAAAACTCCACTTACCTTTCCCGCTGCAGGGTTTTCTGTGGTAAACCAACAGACCCTTCACGGTGGGTTCCGTTAAACCTTCAGGAGCAGGGGATCCTAGAGGAAACCCACAATCCTGGACCCTGCCAGTAAAAACTTTATGGCATTACTACCAAAAGTACTGGATCCCAGGGTCCAGCTCTCTAAAAAGAGAAGCATTCACAAGCAAAAACCTAGTTTCTTTGGATACTTTGAATAGATCCAGTCAGCATGGCTAGCCCCAGCAAGGATTGCTCCAGTGGAGCTCAGCACAACACATCTTTAGTCGTGACCAACACCTTAGACACTGGCGAAAAAACTGAGGTACTCCCAGTAGTGGGAAGGGTTATATAGGGAGTGAACTTTTTGTCTAAAGGTTGTGCCAGTGTCCATCACCTGAAGGTGGCCCATATAACCCACATAGTAACTACTATGGCTCTGTGTCCCCTGATGTATGAAAAGAAAAATTATTTTCAAATTGACCGTTCGATAATCTGATCATTAGTACACAGCTTTCGACAGCCGATCACGACAGTCTGTCCAACAAAATCAGAAGGGACAAACACAAAAACTTTGCTCGGACGACAGCCCATCGTACTACAATCGCTTAACCAGTACAGTATGCGTCCGCTAAAAATCGATAGATGAACACCACGCTTGATCGGAAACACGAAAATAAACCAGAAGGACACAGGGGTCACACGTATTTGACATCATTTCAAATACGTAGCTACGCACAGTGGAAGGTTTTTCCAGAATCGTACAACAAAAATCTTATTTTTCGTAGAGCACATTTTGCACTGTTGTATTCGATATTAATTTTATGCAAAAAAATGCGAACGATACATCGTACGCTAATCTGAACTTGTGTATGAGGCATTATATCTTTTCATGTGACAACACTGAAGAAATAACAGTTTGCTACAATGTAAATTAGTGAGTGCACAGCTTGCATAACAGTGTAAATTTGCTGTCCCCTCAAAATAACTTAACACACAGCCACTAATGTCTAAACCGCTGGTAACAAGAGTGAGTACACCCCTAAGACCCCTTTCACACTGAGGCATTTTTCAGGCGCTTTTGGGATAAAAATAATGCCTGTAAAGTGCCTGAAAAACGACTCCCTTGCAGTCTCAGTGTGAAAGCCTGAGTGCTTTCACACTGAGGCGATGCACTGGCAGGACGTTAAAAATAAACTCCTGCAAGCAGCATTTTTGGAGTGGTGAAGGAGCGGTGTATACACCACTCCTAAAGCGCCCATGCCCATTGAAATGAATGGGCAACACTGCCAAACTGCCGGCAAAGGACATTTTAACCCTTTTTTTGGCCACTAGTGAGGCAAATTTAACCCGAAAACCTCTGCAAAAACGACTGTAAAGCGCCGCTAAAAATAGCGGCGCTTTACCACCGACGCCCCAGTGTGAAAGCAGCCTTAGTGAAAATGTCTAAATTGGGCACAATTAGCCATTTTTCTTCCCCGATGTCTTGTGACTTGTTAGTGTTACAAGGTCTCAGGTGTGAATGGGCAGCAGGTGTGTTAAATTTGGTGTCTCTCTCTTACTAGTAACTCTTACTGGTCACTGGAAATTCAACATGGCACCTCATGGCAAAGAACTCTCTGACGATCTGAAAAAAATAATTGTTGCTCTACATAAAGATGGCCTAGGCTATAAGAAAATTGCCAAGACCCTGAAACTGAGCTGCAGTACGATAAGATAAGTAAGATAAACTTATTAGGTTCAGATGATTTCAATCGTGTTTGGCGGCAACCAGCGAGGAGTACAGACAAGTGTTTCTTACCTGCAGTCAAGCAAGGTGGTTGGAGTGTCATAGTCTGGGGCTGCATGAGTGCTACCGGCAATGGGGAGCTACATTTTTTTGAGGGAACCCTGAATGCCTACATGTACTGGGACATACTGAAGCAGAGCATGATCCCCTCCCTTCAGAGCCTGGGCCACAGGACAGTATTCCAACATGATAAAGACCCCAAACACACCTCCAAGATGACCACTGCCTTGCTAAAGAAGCTGAGGGCAAAGGTGATGGACTGGCCAAGCATGTCTCCAGACCAAAACCCTATTGAATATCTGTGGGGCATCCTCAAATCGAAGGTGGAGGAGCGCAAGGTCTCTAACATCCACCAGCGCCGTGATGTCATCATGGAGGAGTGGAAGAGGACTCCAGTGGCAGCCTGTGAAGCTCTGGTGAACTCCATGCCCAAGAGGGTTAAGGCAGTACTGGAAAAGAATGGTGGCCACACAACATATTCACACTTTGGGCCCAATTTGGACATTTTCACTTAGGTGGTATACTCACTTTTGTTGCCAGCGATTTAGACATTAATGGCTGTGTGTTGAGTTATTTTGAGGGGACAGTGAATTTACACTGTTATACAAGCTGTACACTCACTACATTACATTGTAGCAAAGTGTTAATTATTCAGTGTTGTCACATGAAAAGATATAATAAAATATTTACAAAAATGTGAGTAGTGTACTCACTTTTGTGAGATACTGTATATTACACTTCCCTCTCTGGGCAGGGGGCTGGAACTGTGTGGATGTAGAACTTCTTTCTGGATTGGGGGGTGAAGGGCGCCAAATTGAGCCTTTGCCTCAGATGAAAGAATGTCTAGCTTTGCCACTGAGAGCCACAGAGAGGCCCATAAGGTTTTTTTTGAGGAGCCTACCCAAGTTTGTGAGCAGCAAACATCTCTGCCACCAGAGTTTCAATGGTGGCTGCACCGTTAACTCGAAGACCCCCAGGAGAAGCCATGGATTCTGACATTAGTACACAACCCACTGGTCATCTAGCTCTTGCTGTGGAGCCACCAGAACCATCAAATGATGCGACTGCAGGCAGAGACATGTCGCCTCTTGTCTCAGAAGATAAAGTCAAGACTCAACCGTCCCCACCTAGACCTAAATTTGGAAGACCCCCCAAACACTTTGTGCAGGATGATTTTGACTGGTCTGCAAATGGGCCTGAGACTGCAGTTCAAGTGGGGGGGGGGGCATGCCCAAAGACAGGTGCAGGCTCCTTTAACTCTCTTTCCCTGAACATTGGGGGTACCTTGCTGGCCAGCACTACAGAGGAAAAAAATTGGGGGTACTTATTTCAGATGATTGCAAAATGAGCAAACAGTGTGACCTGACCAGGCAGAGGGAAAAGCAAATACCGTAGAATTCTAGGATTCATCCTAGAGGGATCACCAGCAGGAGGAAATAGGTCCTGATTCCTCTATATAGATCTTTAGTGAGACCTCATTTAGAATACTGTGTCAAGTTCTAGAGACCTCACTTACAAAAGATATCTAAGATAGAACGAGTCTAGAGACGGGTAACAAAAATGGTGAAATGAGAAGAGAGAGCAGGTGGAGCCAAGGCAACGGCTCTGTGTGTAAAAGGACAGGCAGAGCTGTGGCTCGGGAACGAGGCATCTATTGCAAGCTGCTTGCTTTTGGGGGCACAAGCAAAAAAAAAAAAAGCAAGAGGAAAGAAGGGAAAGGGGAGATATGATTGAAACCTTTAAAATACATCAGGGGGCTAAATAAGGTTCAGTATTTTCAATAAAAATCTAAATCAAGAACAAGGAGACATGACCTCATGACCTGGAGGAAAGTGCAAAACTAATCTACAAAGTATTATTTTACTGAAAGGGTAGTTGATGCTTGGAATAAACTTCCAGCAGAGGTAGTGAGTCAGTCAACAGTAAGTGGTTTCAAACATGCTTGAGACAAACGTAAATCTATACTGAGACAAAAACGTTAACGAAAAAAAAAGGGCAGACTTGATGGACCACTTGGCCTTTTTTCTGCCATCGCTTTTCTATGTTTCCCACAATCTTTTACATTCTCACAGTGTCTTGCCTTAACCACTTCCCGCCCGGTCAATAGCGTATTGACGTCCGGGAAGTGGTTGAGTTATCCTGACTGGGCGTCATATGACGTCCTCAGGATAACATGCCGGCGCGCGCCCGCGGGGGGCGCGCAGCGCGGCGATCGCGGGCGGCGTGTGTCCCTCGGACACACCGCTTCCCCGATCACGGTAAACAGCCAAAGTAATTGGCTGTTTACCACTCGATCGGCTGTGTCAAAGTCACAGCCGATCGCCGGTAACGTAAATCCAAGCGGCGAGTTCCGTGCGCGCCGCCAGGGGCGCGCAGAGCGGGGATCGGGGAAAGCGTGTGTCCCTTGGACACAGCGCTTCCCCGATCAGGGTAAACAGCCAATGAAATTGGCTGTTTACCACGTGACCGGCTGTGTCCAATCACAGCCGGTCACAAATGTAAACAAAACACAAGTTACTATGTGATCCCTGCTCTCTCCTCACACACACCGATCGTGTGAGGAGAGAGCAGGGATCAGTAAGTGAGATTAGTTTTCTTAATTTTTTTTACTGTATTACTGTGCACAACACGGCCCCCCCCCCCCCCCCAATAAAGAGCACCTGTCACACAGCCCAGCCAATCAGCCCATTTGTCAATCAGCCCATCTGTCAATCAGCCCATCTGTCAATCAGCCCATCTGTCAATCAGCCCATCTGTCAATCAGCCCATCTGCCAATCAGCCCATCTGTCACAGGCCCACCGCCATCGGTACTGCCACACAGGCTACCACTACCGCCACTAGTACCGCCATCAGGCCCACCATCTATACTGCCAGTATCGCCACTAGTGCCGCCATTGGTACCACCACCTGTACCGCCATCACCACCTGTACCACCACCGCCCGTACCGCCATCGGTACCACCACCACCCGTACCGCCATCGGTACCACCACCACCTGTACCGCCATCGGTACCACCACCACCTGTACCGCCATCAGTACCACCACCACCCATACCGCCATCACCACCTGTACCGGCACCACCACCACCCGTATTGCCATCAGTACCACCTGTACCGCCATCGACACCACCACCACCCGTACCGCCATCAGTACCACCACCACACGTACTGCCATCAGTACCACCGCCACCTGTAACACCACCACCCGTACCGCCACCAGTACCACCACCACCACCCATACCGCCACCAGTACCACCACACAGGCTTGCCACTAATACCTCCATCGGTACCACTACCACCAGCCGTACCATTACACAGGCCCGCCAAAAAGCACTGCCATAATGTCCCAAAGGAATTATACACCTGAGGAGGCATATGAAATTCTTGCCATGTCGGATGATGAGAGTAGCGGGGAGCTCCCATTATCCGATTCTGGCTCGGAATACGAGCCAGTGGAGGGTAGTGGATCAGATTCCGAGTCCGCAGAGGAAACCGTCCCTCCCAAAAGAATGAGATTGGGACCAAGTTCGGGACCAAGTTCGGGACCAAGATCGGGGACCAAGTTCGGGACCAAGTTCGGGACCAAGTTCGGGACCAAGATCGGGACCAAGTTCGGGACCAAGTTCGGGACCAAGTTCGGGACCAAGTTCGGGACCAAGATCGGGACCAAGATCAGGACCAAGATCAGGAGATCTGCCCACCACCAGCAGCGCCAGACCCCAGGAAGAGGAGCCCAGTACAAGACTGTACAGTACAATGTACAGTACTGCAAATATACGCCCAACCCAAAGAATCCAGTCCTACCTTCCTGATGCCCTGGCAAACCCCTTATGGTTGCCTGCCAACTCAGGATCCGCTATCATCCCCCCTTTCACCGCACAGCCAGGTGTGCAGCCTGACACCACCAATTTTTCTAAATTTGATTATTTTTCTTTATTTTTCCCTGAAGATTTTCTGCAGAATATAGTAGATCAAACGAATCTGTACGCATCCCAATTTATTGCTGCCAACCCCAATTCTTCCTACGCCCGCATGTTCCAGTGGCGACGTGTCACACTGGAGGAATTTAAATTGTTTTTGGGACTTACTTTCAATATGGGGCTTACAAAAAAGAACGAAGTCCATGCATATTGGTCCACCAACCCCATCCAACACATGCCCATATATTCCTCTGTCATGTCCAGGACAAGATACGACATGATTATGCGTTTTCTCCACTTCAATGATAATTTACAGTGCCCTCCCCGAGATCATCAAAACCACGACAAATTATACAAGATACGCCCCGTAATCGATTCCTTTTCCCAGCGATTTAGAGAAGTTTTCATCCCAGACCAAAAAATTTGTGTGGACGAGTCCCTCATACATTTCACTGGCCGACTGCACTTCAAGCAGTATATACCAAACAAGAGAGCCAGGTATGGGCTGAAATTAAATAAATTATGTGACCGAGCCACTGGATACGTCTTCACATTCCGGATCTACGAAGGCAAAGACTCCCAGCTCCAGCCCCGTGATTGCCCCACATATATTGGAACCAGTGGGAAAATTGTCTGGGAGCTGGCATACCCCCTGTTTGAAAAAGGATACCATGTTTATGTCGACAACTACTATACCAGTCTGCCCTTTTTCGTCATCTTTATAGTAAAAAAACCCCAGCCTGCGGTACCTTCAAAAAAAAACGTAAGGGATTCCCACAAAATCTGCTGACAAAAAAATTGCAAAATGGAGAATCGGCATTCATGAGGAACGAGGAGGTGTTGGCCATGAAGTGGAGGGACAAGAAAGATGTCCACATCCTCTCTACCATCCACAATGACACCATGGTGGAGATCCAAAGAAGACACGGCCCCATTGTAAAGCCCGAATGTGTCCATGACTACAACATGTACATGGGGGGGGTGGATTTAAATGATCAGATGCTACAGCCCTATTTATCAACCAGAAAGTCCCGTTATTGGTTCAAGAAAGTTGCGTTTCACCTGTTTCACATGGCCCTTTTTATTTTGTTTGTCTGCTACCAAACAGCAACTCAAAATCAACACATCACCTATCTCAAGTATATTGAAGACATCATCACTGCCCTCATTTACCAAGATGGTCCCGTCCCAGAAAGCATTCGCTCTGATAGTGTCAGTCGACTTCACGAGCCACACTATCCCTTTAGCCTTCCCCCCACAGAATCTGGAAGAAGACGCCAGAAGAAATGCCGTGTATGCAGCAGAGGAGGAGTAAGAAGAGATACCAGCTATTATTGTCCAGATTGTCCCTCCCAACCCGGCCTGTGCATCGGCAATTGCTTCAAAAATTATCATACATCCATCCAATATTAGTTCCCCTAAATTATTAACAGACTGCCATTTCCCCATTTGCCTGCTACCCTGTTACTACCTTCCATGTTAATTAACTGACCCTGGCCTGTTTACCGACAATGTCTTTGCTTGCCGATTTAAACCCCGTTTCTGACTTCCACGTGCACCAACCTCAGCCTGATTACCGACGATGCCTCTGCCTGCCGATTTAAACCATGTTTCTGACATCCACGTGCACCGACCTTGGCCTGTTAATGGACTATGTTTTTGCCTGCCACTTGGACTGATCTTTTGGCCATCTACTTTAGGACACAGGGGTCTCACATATGTGAGGGGCTTCAGAATAGCGTTCTGAGTAGAGAAAACCAGTTTTTCGTTTTCTGTGCTCCCAGAACAGGGTCTGGTTGCCCAGAGGCTTCAAAGCGATTTGGGTGGGAGAAGCCTCTACCCCTGTCCCCCTGGCCCTAAGCTTGATGGTCCTTCCTGCTGCCTGGACCAACACTTGTGGCTGTGCTGACCATATTGCTGCCTGTAATGAAAGTGCTACTTCAATTTTGGGCCTTTGTATGTGGCCAGGCTGTGTAAAAGTCTCACACATGTGGTATCGCCATACTCAGGAGTAGTAGAGGAATGCATTTTGGGGTGTCATTTTTGCTATGTACATGCTATGTGTTAGAAAAATTTTATAAATGGACAACTTTGTGTAAAAAAAATGCATTTTCATTTTTTTTCCACATTTTCCAAAGCCTTCTGGAAAAAAATGAACCATTCAAAAGACTCATTATGCCTCATAGATTATACGTTGGGGTGTTAGCTTTCCAAAATGGGGTCATTTTGTGGATAATTCCATTGTCCTGGTGCTCCAGGGCCTTCAAAAGTGTAATAGGTGGTTGAGAAAGGATATGTGTAATTTATGCTTGTAGAACGCCTGAAAGTGCTACTTCAATTTTGGGCCTTTGTATGTGGCCAGGCTGTGTAAAAGTCTCACACATGTGGTATCGCCATACTCAGGAGGAGTAGAGGAATGCATTTTGGGGTGTCATTTTTGCTATGTACATGCTATGTGTTAGAAATATCTTATAAATGGACAACTTTGTGTAAAAAAAATGCATTTTCATTTTTTTTCCACATTTTCCAAAGCCTTCTGGAAAAAAATGAACCATTCAAAAGACTCATTATGCCTCATAGATTATACGTTGGGGTGTTAGCTTTCCAAAATGGGGTCATTTTGTGGATAATTCCATTGTCCTGGTGCTCCAGGGCCTTCAAAAGTGTAATAGGTGGTTGAGAAAGGATATGTGTAATTTATGCTTGTAGAACGCCTGAAAGTGCTACTTCAATTTTGGGCCTTTGTATGTGGCCAGGCTGTGTAAAAGTCTCACACATGTGGTATCGCCATACTCAGGAGGAGTAGAGGAATGCATTTTGGGGTGTCATTTTTGCTATGTGTTAGAAATATCTTATAAATGGACAACTGTGTAAAAAAAATGCATTTTCATTTTTTTTCCACATTTTCCAAAGCCTTCTGGAAAAAAATGAACCATTCAAAAGACTCATTATGCCTCATAGATTATCGCTTTCCAAAATGGGGTCATTCCATTGTCCTGGTGCTCCAGGCCTTCAAAAGTGTAATAGGTGGTAGATATGTGATTTATGCTTGTAGAACGCCTGAAAGTGCTACTCAATGTTGGGCCTCTGTATGTGGCCAGGCTGTGTAAAAGTCTCACACATTATCGCCATACTCAGGAGGAGTAGAGGAATGCATTTTGGGGTGTCATTTTTGCTATGTACATGCTATGTGTTAGAAATGTCTTATAAATGGACAACTTTGTGTAAAAAAAATGCATTTTCATTTTTTTTTCCACATTTTCCAAAGCCTTCTGGAAAAAAATGAACCATTCAAAAGACTCATTATGCCTCATAGATTATACGTTGGGGTGTTAGCTTTCCAAAATGGGGTCATTTTGTGGATAATTCCATTGTCCTGGTGCTCCAGGGCCTTCAAAAGTGTAATAGGTGGTTGAGAAAGGATATGTGTAATTTATGCTTGTAGAACGCCTGAAAGTGCTACTTCAATGTTGGGCCTTTGTATGTGGCCAGGCTGTGTAAAAGTCTCACACATGTGGTATCGCCATACTCAGGAGGAGTAGAGGAATGCATTTTGGGGTGTCATTTTTGCTATGTACATGCTATGTGTTAGAAATATCTTATAAATGGACAACTTTGTGTAAAAAAAATGCATTTTAATTTTTTTTCCACATTTTCCAAAGCCTTCTGGAAAAAAATGAACCATTCAAAAGACTCATTATGCCTCATAGATTATACGTTGGGGTGTTAGCTTTCCAAAATGGGGTCATTTTGTGGATAATTCCATTGTCCTGGTGCTCCAGGGCCTTCAAAAGTGTAATAGGTGGTTGAGAAAGGATATGTGTAATTTATGCTTGTAGAACGCCTGAAAGGGCTACTTCAATTTTGGGCCTTTGTACGTGGGCAGGCTGTGTAAAAGTCTCACACATGTGGTATCGCCATACTCAGGAGGAGTAGAGGAATGTATTTTGGGGTGTAGTTGCAATTATGCATATGCTGTGTGAGAGAAATAACCTGTTAATATGACCAGTTGGTGTAAAAAAAAAAAAAATATCTTAATTTTCCCAAGAATTGTGGGAAAAAATTACAACTTAAAAAAACTCATCATGCCTCTTAGTAAATACCTTTGACTGTCTACTTTCCAAAAGGGGTCATTTGGGGGGTATTTGTACTTTCCTGGCTTGTTAGTGTCTCAAGAAATGAGATAGGCCTTCAGTACATCAGGTGTGATCAGATGTGATCAATTTTCAGTGATTGGCACCATAGTTTGTAGACTCTATAACTTTCACAAAGATCAAATAATATACACAAATTTTGATTATTTTTACCAAAGATATATAGCAGTATAAATTCTGGCACAAATTTATGAAGAAAAATTACTTATTTGCAAAATTTTATGCTAGAAACAAAAAAAAAGTGTGTTTTTTTCAAAATTTTCGCTGTTTTATCGCTTATAGCGCAAAAAATAAAAAACCCAGTGGTGATTAAATACCACCAAAAGAAAGCTCTATTTGTGAGAAGAAAATGATAAACATTTTGTTTGGATACAGTGTAGCATGACTGAGTAATTGTCATTCAAAGTGTGAGAGTGCTGAAAGCTAAAAATTGGTCTGGGCGGGAAGGTGCATAAGTGCCTGGTATTGAAGTGGTTAAACATGCCTAGTTAATTTTTTTCCCTCTTTTCCACCCTCTGCAGCTAAGGGAGGCTGCACCTAATGAGGCAGAGCTGGTGGGCAATGTGATCTGCAGCCATTTGTTTACTCCTTCACTGTTAGTCCTGGCATGCAGGCAGCCAGACAAGAACCCAATAGCATGCAGCTTCTATGGAAGATCCAGCCACTGCCAGGAACAGTGCTCCAATTGCTACCAGAGTACTCCACAAGTGAGGTGGCCCTCTACCTTTGTAACACATAACTTTTAAAAAGTTAAATTACCAAAATTTGAAAATATCAACTCTTGCCTCTGTCTTGACTAGGGTAGCCAGATAACTTACTACCCCCATAAAGACATAACATGACCATACCTGAAATAAATGCGAGGACACCTGGTGGGTAAAAATGGCCATGCGGCCTTTTATTAACGAAATAAAATAAAATATTATTTTAAATAATCTTTTAAACCATAAATATAAAATATATCAACAGAACAACAAGTAAACGGATACTAGAAAAACGTATGCTAGTCCCTGACGACCCCATCTTAATTTTATTATTGAGCCTGCAGCCCCTGTTAAAAGCATTACGCTAATTTGACCGCAGACCCCCACTTACTAACGGTTACTGACTGCCATCAGCGCAGCCATCAGGACTCCATCTCTGGGATGGGTCCCACCTTTAAGCAATTTTCTATATATATATAATTATATATAGCCAAAACTGTCGCCAAGGACCCACGCCTAACAAAACCTGTATGTCCAACGTGAACTCAAAAACATTAGGGAGGGAGGGCGGGAAATTCTCTATCTCCTGCTGACCCCTCGACGAACTGGTGACTCCACCCTGAACTGAAACTTATTTATAACACTCCACCCCTCTGCAAGCTGACCAATAAGGTAAGTGCAGACAACTTTTTACCTTGTGACAAACTTAACCCTTTCCTACTTCTGTTCCTAGCACCCAGTCATGTATGTACTTTGCCTGCGCTGCGCTTCTGCTGCGTACATGTCTTGACTAGGGTAGCCAGATAACTTACTACCCCCATAAAGACATAACATGACCATACCTGAAATAAATGCGAGGACACCTGGTGGGTAAAAATGGCCATGCGGCCTTTTATTAACGAAATAAAATAAAATATTATTTTAAATAATCTTTTAACCATAAATATAAAATATATCAACAGAACAACAAGTAAACGGATACTAGAAAAACGTATGCTAGTCCCTGACGACCCCATCTTAATTTTATTATTGAGCCTGCAGCCCCTGTTAAAAGCATTACGCTAATTTGACCGCAGACCCCCACTTACTAACGGTTACTGACTGCCATCAGCGCAGCCATCAGGACTCCATCTCTGGGATGGGTCCCACCTTTAAGCAATTTTCTATATATATATATATATATAATTATATATAGCCAAAACTGTCGCCAAGGACCCACGCCACAGCGGCACAACTGTGAACCCTCACATTTGTGCCCGCCGCCACGCCAAAAAAGCACGTTGGATGCCATCCTCCAACCCCAAAGCCCAAAGGTCACTACCCACTGGGTTAAGATGCACCCCGTCCGCCCTGAGATACCTCCAGGTGTCCACCTCAAGTTCCCAATGCCGAACGACCACTCCCCCATTGCGGGCTATAAAACTCTCAACCTCCTTATTAAACTTAATGCGTGTCTTGTTCAGGCTCCCCCGAGCGGGCCCCCTCTCCAGGACATGCGGCACACAATGTCGGACCAAACAATAGTCATGTCCGGGAAAGAAGACCACAGCCGAAAGAAATCCCACTGGATATCTTTTATCATTTTTCTCATGGGCCTAACGCATAAGTCGTAGCCCCCTACATGTAAAAACAGGATATACGGGGCCCTTTCTACGCGAGCAAACTGGTGAACCTCGGGGACCACCCTACGCCACCTCATCCCGGGAAGGCCTATTCCCCTGACCAACCCATCCTACCTGTCCAACCTCAGCTGCCTACCATTAGGCCTGACATCAGCCCTCCTGGCCTCCCAAAAAAAAAAAACGTAGGAGTGTACCCATGATCCACCCGAGACATATGGGGGGATCTGAAAAGACAAAATAAAATCATACCCAGCAAACATCAAACCAACAGATGCTAAATGCAGTTATAACAGTTCACAACAAATGAGGTCTAACATAGATTCGGTACCTGGAGTACTCCCACCTGCCTACTCTTTATCACGTCCCCGGGAAGCCCCCCCGGGATGTCTCCGTAGCCGCCCCAATCCTGAATGAATGGCTGCATATTTCAATGGGGGGAAAACACCCACCTCTCAGCACTTGCAAAAAAAAAAAAAAAAAAAAAACGCCGTGAATTGGAACCTGGAGAGACACGAGCTATCCTGATGAACGAAGAAACCCCCCCCCCCCCCCTAGGGGGGCGAACGTCCCAAAAACTACGAAGGGCCGCTACCGAAGGGCCGCTACCGGCAAGTATCGTTACCCCGCTATGCGCGTAGATGGAGAGACCAACTCTCCTATCCGTAAGGCCCCGAAGAATGCCACCACGAAGACCGCCCTAAACAAAATTAGTTCAAAAACTGACATACATACCTCACTAAGTACCGCCACAATTTATTTATTTATTTATTTATTTTTTTTTTTTTTCAGCACCGCAAACGACACCAGGCGCCTGGAATCCTGTTTGCGTGACCCTCTCCTATATCCCCTCAAAGCCCTGCGCCCCACAAAACCTTTGTGGCATCCTGCCTTCCCTTCAACTGGAACAGAAAGGCCAGCGCGGTCATTTACTTACTGATGGCGGACGCAGAGACCCCCTATGTATAGTTTTAACAAATGAAATATAACACCCTCGTCTGCACGTCCCCTGGTACCTCCGACCCGTCAACCTCCTCCTCCAAAGCCGCGTACACAAAGGCATTTTTCCGCAAACAACTGAGCATCAGGTGTCTCAACAACCTGACCACCGGCGGTGATGAGGCCGATATGTTGTTCATCGCCCACACCACCCCCATGTTGTCGCAGTTAAATCTAACCTTCTTGTTGCTCAACTCCTGTCCCCACAACTCCACAGCCAATACGACGGGGAACAGTTCCAACAACGCCAAATTGCCCAGGAAACCCGCCGACCTCCCACTCTCCGGCCACGGACCCGCACTCCACTTCCCTTGACAGTAGGCTCCATACCCCCCGGACCCTGCCGCGTCCGTGAGTAGCTCCAAGTCAGCGTTGCTGACCAGGCCCTCCTGCCAAATAGCCTTGCCGTTAAAAGAGGCCAAAAAGCTATCCCAAATTTCCAAATCTTCCTGCAGTTCCCTGGTCAAACTAACAAAATGATTGGGCATCCTAACCCCTGCCGTGGCCGCCGCCAGACGCCTGCAGAATATGCGTCCCATGGGAATGATGCGACACTCAAAGTTTAACTTACCTAAAAGGGACTGAACCTCCCTCAACTTCAACTTGCGTCGCCGACTGGCCATACATACCTACTTCCGTAGTGCCACCAACTTCTCCTCAGGCAACCTACACTCCATGTCCATGGAATCCATGGTGATACCCAAAAAGATTAACTCCGCCAAATGCTGCACAGTACTCAGCAAGAGACCGCAACACTGCGAATCTGGCGGCCCGATGCAAAGAAAATCGTCCACGTAGTGGATGATTGAGCTAACCCCTGCGACTTCCCTAACTGACCACTCAAAAAACGAGCTAAATGCCTCAAACAAGGCGCAGGAAACCGAACAACCCATTGGCAAGCACCGGTCGACAAAATAATCCCCTTGCCAACAACACCCCAGTAAATGAATGCTCCCCGGATGCACTGGCAACAAGCGGAAAGCCGATTTCACATCAGTTTTAGCCATCAGTGCACCCCTCCCGTGTTTCCTCACCCAAGCCACAGCTGCATCAAAACGATGTATAGGTTACCGCACAATCCTGCGGGTCGATACCATCGTTTTCTGAGCCGCCCTTCGGGTAGGACAGATGATGAATCATCCGAAACTGACCCTGCTCTTTCTTTGGAACCACACCCAACGGGGAAACCACTAAACCAGGCACCGGAGGGGCCAAAAACGGCCCCGCCATGAGCCCTAAAGACACTTCCTTGGCCAATTTCGCCGACACTATCTCCAGGTGTAAACGCGCCGATTGTAAATTCTGCGCCACCGGAGGGACCTCCCGGAAGGAACTCGGGATCCTAAAACCCATACTAAAACCCCTCCTCCAATAGGCGCGCCGCCTCCCGATCCGGATACCTACTTAGAAAAGGCAGCATCCTTGCCAAGGTCACCGGCGTCACTCCTTTTGTCAGCTGGATTCCCTGTTCTACCTTTGCCTTGTGTAAAACACTTCGTGAATGGGTGGAATCCGCTGCACCCCGAGCACTCGTGCTTGTATCTACACGAGCTCCCATATCGACAAGTTCCTTCATTGAACTGCCAGCAAACTCCTTTTTTCTTAAGGGCCGGCGATCCTGTGGAAGAGGCGCCGCCGGCCCCCCCTGGAAAAAACTGGCCACCCGCCCTGGATGACGTCATCAACTTCATCCAAAGGCTGATGTCCTTGTGGTCCCACCGAATTGACGGGCGCACAGCTTTTCGCTGACGAAATTGCTCGTCATACCGAAGCCATGCCAGCCCCCCATAAACCCTGTGGGCCTCGCTAATGGCTTCCAGGTAGCAGAAAAGGGGCGAACAGTTTTCTGGCGCTTTTTCCCCGATCACGCTGGCAAGGATCGCAAATGCCTGCAACCAATTTGCGAACGTGCGGGGAATCAGCCTGTACCTACGCTTCTCTTCCTCATCTTTTTTGCTCTCATCTGGTTTTACCCGGTCTAAATTAAATTTTTGTAGCGGGAGCAAAGAAAAAATTTCCACATACTCATCCTTCCATATTTTCTCCCGCACTTCCTTCCTTAAATGCGCTCCTAACGGTCCCTCGAAGCATACGTACACTTCGCAACGTGCTGCGTCCGCCAAGCGTACCTTCTCCGCCTCCTTGTCCTTCGCCGCGCCCCCCGCCGGTGTGTCCCCGACGTCCTTCTCCGTCTGTGTTTCTGCCCACATCAAAGCCGCAGGCAATGGGGCGGTGACCAGACTGCCCCCCGCCACCCCGGGCTGCCCTGGGGAGGGGGGCATCCAGGGGCTGATCTGTGACAGAGGTTACCCTCCAAACGTCGCAATACGTCCCACAATTCCCCCCTGTCCCCACTACCTGATGTGTCCTGACACCCCCCCCACCCCCCCCTAAACCCTGTCCCTCCCGTGCATGTGCAATAGGCAATGTGGAAACCGACTTACCGGGCTGTGGCAGGCGAACGGAACCTCCAGCCGACTGTCCGGACACCCTCGCCGCCTCCTGGGGGTCTTCCAACAGCTCTCCCTCCTCCAAACCGCTGTTGTCCTCCTCTTCCAAGTGCTGTGGGCATCTCTCCTCTGTCCGGATGGATCCTGGCCTGGACACTGCAGAGCTGGGCAGGGAAGGGAAGCTGGATTCCCCCTGAGGGCTCTCTCCCTCACTTGTGCTGGCATCCTCAATGATGATGTCATCAGGCAGCGCCGCCGACGCGGCCTGCGCACAGGCATCTCCTCGGCCATCCCTCCTAGGACCCGAGCCGGCCCTGGAGGCGGGGCCTCCCGACCGCCGCTCAGCATGCATGAACCGCTGTGAAGATCTCCTGGCTCCTCCCCTCCCCAAGATGGCGCCGCCACGAGGTGAGCCGCCGGCCGCTGTGCAGGTAAGGCCGGCGCTCGTGAATCGGAGGCTCCCCCGTCGGGCTGCCCCCCCGACCGGAACCTCGCCAGGGGTGGCAGCCTTGTGGATCTCTGCCCTCCCTGAGATACTGGGGGGTCTGGCGGCCTGGGACCCGCCGCTCCCCCTCGGGCTCTGTGTCATGGAGGTCCGCCCCCTCCCCCTCTGCATCTGACTAGAGGCATGTTTCGCTGGGGGGCCTGAGCTGGCCCTGCTGGGGCTCCTGACCCTGCGCTGGGACCTGGGGGGGATAATGTCAGGGCTCAAACGCTCCGGAGGGATAGCCCTCCGAGCCCGCATGGAGGCCGGTCGCCTAGCAACCGGTCCCTGGCTGGCACCCTGTAAGGTGGCAGTAACCTGTCCCTGCAGCCATTCCGCCCCGTGGGTCTCTGCTGCTGCCCTAAGCTGTGCCCAAAGCTGATCCAACCCACTCATCCTAACCTGTTTTCTGTCCTCAGGCCTACGTACCAGCTCCTGGGAAAATTCTCTATCTCCTGCTGACCCCTCGACGAACTGGTGACTCCACCCTGAACTGAAACTTATTTATAACACTCCACCCCTCTGCAAGCTGACCAATAAGGTAAGTGCAGACAACTTTTTACCTTGTGACAAACTTAACCCTTTCCTACTTCTGTTCCTAGCACCCAGTCATGTATGTACTTTGCCTACGCTGCGCTTCTGCTGCAAAAAATGAAAATGAAAATCTTTACTCAAACTGGTCATATGACTTCCTGTCTTTTGTTACAGAACAGAATCAGAGAATCTTAAAGCAAACAGAACAATGTTTACATTGGCAGGGACCAGTGACAAAAGCACAGGGGAAGAAAGTGGATGATATTCGCTTAAATTCTTTCACACTGATGGACTGTTCAGGTCCGCCTGTCAGTTTTGACAGCGGACCTGAAGGGGAGCTCCATGCTGGTCTATGGAGCGGCGGATGTCAGCGGTGACATGTCCGCTGACATCCGACCCGGTCCAAACAGCCAAAAGCAGAGGGATGGCCCACGTCCGGATCCGTCGCTGGCGGATCGGATCGGGTGAGATCTGATGATCTCTTTTCATCCGATCTCTCCACAGAGACCAGCGGCGCTCGACAAGCCCCTCCCCGCTCAGTGAGCAGAGAGGGACTTGTCATCCGCCGGCTCAGCGGAGATCAACGGAGAGATCTCCCGCTGAGCCGGCGGACAGAGACGGACTCTGTGGAAGCGGATCCGCCTCGTGTCTGCAATATGAAAAAAGCTTTTTTAAGATTTAGCTAATGTGGAAACTGCAGTATTGAGCATGTACGTATTTTTAGTTATTAATGTTAGGCCCCTTTCACACGGGACGGATACATAATGATCTGTCCCGTGAACATCCGTTTGCTCAGCGGGGATCTCTCCATTGATCCCCGCTGAGCCGGCAGATGACAGGGCGGTCCCTGCACACCTGTCCGATCTCCGCTCCCCTCTATGGGGGATGGGATGAACACGGACCGTCTGTCCGTGTTCATTCGATCCGCTCTGCAGACGGATAGAAAAATAGGATTTTCCTCCGTCTGCTGAATCGGACCATAGCGGAGACGGATGATATCGGGTGTCAGCGAATGTTCATCCGCTGACACCCGCTATCCCATAGGGATGCATGTATGTCCGTATTTCATCCAAAAACGGATGGCTAAAATACGGACATGTGCACGTGTGAAAGGGGCCTAACAGTTATTTGAAATTGACTTCTTATGTGGCTTTCAAACTATTACTGATATTTTAATTATTGTGCTTCACATATGCTGTATATTTGTAAATTATCTCTCAAGCAGGCAAACTTTAAATTGAAAACATAATTAATGTTTTGGTTTAAAATGAACTTGTCAGGATAGAAATATTGAATCCACCATTGCAGATTTTTTTTCCTTTAATTTTTTGGGGCATTAATCCTCATCCCTATAGTGTTTCATTACCCTGTGAGCTGATTTGAAATAAAAAATTTTTTTAAAGCTGTCGCAAAACCACACTTAATTCAAATAACATTTGCCAAGGGAATAAGTAGCAGCCAGCAATGACGCGTTCCCACACTACAACAAGCAAAATGAAGAAAATGAAATGCAGCGCTACCTTAGTATGCTTAAACATATGATTACATGTTAATAAATGGTGACACCCCTAATGTAAAATGTGATAAAAAGCAAAAGATCAACAAATGTGTAATTATAATAGTGGAAAAAAATAAATGTGTGTACTCCTAATTTGTAGTGACAATAATTATCTTATCAAGGTTGACAAGCAATTTCCATCGCACACACTTCCTTTGCATAAAAAATAAAAAAACAGTGCTCCAGTCCATGCAGAGGCGGCCCTTTAATTAGGCCACCACCTAAAGCCTCGCACTCACGAGGGCCCCGCGGCCACCTAATTTGCCTGGTGTGTGTGGTATGGAAAGTCCCCTGGTCGGCGGCAGGGCCATCTTTAAAAAGCAGCTGCCGGCAGTTAGTGTGGAGGGAGACTTACAGTGGGAAGCTCAGCGGCAGGTACCCACCGCTGCACACAGTGCCCAGCTGAGTAGAAAGTGAACGGGATTGTCTGACACTGCGGGGCTACAACAGTGACGATCGCTGCTCCCCGTCACCTCTCAGCAAATCAGCATTCAGCACTACACTGTAACCTGCCCCCCTTTCCTAGACCTCCACATATGACTCAGAAGAGGCGGCTGAAGTGGGCTGGATCGGAACGTGCTGGGGTCAAGACTGTTCCCTGTACTTTATTGTTTAGCATAGCGGTAAGTACTCTAGCTGAAGCACAATTGTGTTTGCTTTTTAGAAGCTGTACATTGCAGAAAGGTAGACTTTTAAAAAGGGCTACTTAGTTGTTCCTGGGAGTTGTTGAAGAACTGATTGTATATGCCAAAATGATTTACATATAAAGGGACAGTTTTACTATATGGGGATAAAGGTGCCTTCAGAATGCTGACATAGTATATATTCAATCATCTGCTGTGCCATGTCTGAAGTCTCCGACCATCTCCTGTATCATGTCTGCAGTCTCTGACCATCTCCTGTAGTGCAGTTTCTGACAATCTCCTGTATCATGTCTGCCGTCTCTGACCATCTCCTGTAGTGTGTCTGCAGTCTCTGACCATTTCCTGTAGTATGCCTGCAGTCTCCGATCATCTTCTGTAGTATGTCTAGCACTAAATAATATGCACAACCCTTTGGTGTATCAGGGGCTGCAGTTGAGGTCCTCAAAATCTGAGCAGTTAGACATACTGGGAAGTAGTCTCCAAAACAAGCTATACTGTATGTTCGCAAAATAAAGTCAAATCAAGAAATTGTTTTCCCAGGGTCCAATAAATATTGCCCTGTAAAAGGCCGCATTGCTTCCTCTGCAAACATGCCCAGGGCTGGCATCAGCATAAGGCAGCCACCTTAGGGTGCCAGTGGAGGTGGTAAAATCTGAATCCCCAGAGCTCCCTCTGTGTCTCCTCAGCGCTCTCCAGTGTTCCCTCAGTGCTCCCTTCTTGTAAGCCCTGACACTCCAGCACTGCCTCCATCTCCCCAAGCACTTTCCAACATTTCCTCCCTCTCCCCTATGGTGCTGCAGTGATAGCTGAATAAAAAACAAATAAAAAAACAGAGGTGGAGGGGGAGCATCTATACTGGTGGAGCATCTTTCCACCAGCGCATACAAGCGCTGGTGGAAAGAGGACATTGCCAAGCCTCAGAGATCCGTTGGAAGGGATGCAAACCCAATGGGCTGGAGATAAGTTGGCAGGTTTGTTACGAGGGATTTTGTGCAGGGACTCAAGAAAGGGTAATAAAGTGGCAGGGAGGTTCAGGAAGGGGGGTGTGACAGACCTAGCCTGGACACAGGCTGTTGGAGGGGACTGCATGGGAGCCTATTACCTTGCGATTATGGGCCCTGGCATTTGGGGGAACAGTGCTCTTTGAGCTGCAAGCCTGGGACCCCTGAGCTGGTGTTACTTGGATTCAGGTCCATGCTGGCCCCCCAATACACATAGAATCTGTATGTGTATTTGGCATATTAGCAAGAGATGCTAATGCCATGAACTCCAGACAGCCTGTCTGTTATGTAACTGAGTATAGTCTGGCTTGTAGGAGTGTTTCACCTATTGTTGTGTGTGCTAATTAACCCTGCAATTGAATGATGGAGCCCAGTGTTGATTAAGATAATTAGCTCATGCTAATTAGGTTAGGCTTTAGTCATCTGGCTGTATATATGTGTGACATGTCAAATAAAGATTAATTCCTGATGTACCCTACACTGGTGTTGCCTGGTGACTGGGTGAGCTAAGGGGTCTTGGATTGTGTGGTACCGGACAGAGGAAGCATTTACGGCGGACATCTTGGGTACGAGGTCCGTCACAATTGGTGGCAGCAGTGGGATCGTGCTTCCTTGTCGTGAACACATCCAAACCATCACCTGGATCCAAGGCCCGGATAGCAGAGGTACAGATACGTCATCATGGAAGAGGAATTTGGAAGGAGGTTGCGAGAGATGCGGATACAGGACAGAGGATCAGTATCGCTGCAGGTCCTGCTGGGGTGGTATGATTCTGTTCGCCTACAACTCTGGAAAGAAGCGCTAGCCTGTGAGCAGCGACACCAGGGAAAAGTTCTCCCCTCCATCCATGTAAGGTACTGGTCGCAGTATGAAGTACGAATGTTGTTATTGGGGGAACAACCGAAGCAGGAGTGGACAGCTGAGTTAAGCAGGCTGATCCGGGCAGAAATGCGGTTGGACGAGAGCTACAGAGCCCTCCAGTGTTATGTAGCCCACGGAAGGCTTTGATTATAATGGCCTGGGATTGTTGTACTGGAGGCTGTCCGAGGACCCCGACTTTGGGAGTGATCTGGAGTGGCGTTTGGAGGAAATAATGGAGCACAGAGAGCAAAGATTGAACGTCTCGGAAGTGCTCTGGGCACAGGAAGATTTGGAGTTCCTGGCCGCTCAGGAATGGGAGCTGGAGATCGCCTACATACAGCTGCTAGACTCTGCTCAGCAGCAGGGTGGGGCTCCCTTTGCCTGGGACTATCAGGAAATACCGGCAGACAGCTCTGAAATCCTGGCTGAAGAGTCGGCAATGTGGCATAGTAACAGAGTGCTTTGCCCACCTGCCCCCGCAGCTATGGACGCGGAGGTCTTATGGCGGATGCAGCAAGTGCTGACTGACCTTGACAAACCTGTTACTGCACAAAACGAGGTTGGATGGAGGAATATGCCTGTCCAGGCAGCATGCAAGAGAATCGGCAGTGGAAACTCTGGAGATTGCCGTCCCCAAACCTGAAGTGCTGACAACAGGGCAGAGCTCTGCTAACTTCTGCCCAGCATCAACAGCAGTATCTGGGGAGTTACAAGGAACTTCCCCAGCTGAAGTGCTGGTCACCGGACAGAGGGTCCAAGACCTCTGCCCCACACCTGTGTCAGTTTTGGAGGCTCAGGGTGAGAAGGTGGCGATCACTTCCCAGCAGCAGATACAGGGGGAGAAGGGAGAGGAGGTGTTTGTTGTCCCTCCTCAACAGTCGGCCAGGGTGGAGAAAGCGGTCTTTCCTCCCCAGCAAAGATCCGTGCACCTGGGAGACATTACCACAGACATGTCATCCCAGCAGCCAGATGAGGGAATGGAAAAGGAAGTAGCCGGCTCCCCTTCCCAATGGCAGCTACACAATTTGGGAGTGGAGGAAGCCAGCCTCCTGCCCCAACGGTTAACCAGAGCGGAGTGTGTGGAGTCCCCAGCAGAAGTGCTGGCAACAGGGCAGAGTGCTACCCACCTCTATCCAGCACCAGCAACAGCTGCGGAGTTCCAGGGAGCTGGGGCAGTCGGCCTCTCTCCCCAACAGTTAGCTGGAGGAGATGATGTAGGGAAGCTCCTACACCCACCTGAACTGCTGGCAACGGAACAAAGTGCTGCTGGCCTCTGCCCACAACTAACAGAGTGCAGATTTCCTGTAAAGGGGGATGGGACTGCAGTCCCCACCTGTATACCCCCGGGATGCTGGGCGGTGGTCCCAAATCCCCAACAGCATGACGGAGTGATCCCAGTCACCCTGTCTTCTCTCCAGCGGCGGAAAAGACTCCAGGGAGAAGGACCAGTCCGGGCCTCTCCCCAGCGGCGGATATGTTCTCTGAGAGAGGCAGAGGTTGGCTGGGTGAGGAATACTCCGTTTGGAACTATTTGTTTGGGGTACTGTGTGGATCCCAGCATTAGAGGACTGGAACCACTGACTAACTTCGGAGTCAACCCGTCTGGGGTCTCCTCCTGTGTTAGTCTCCTGCCGAAAGGGGAGAAATGTGACAGACCTAGCCGGGACACAGGCTGTTGGAGGGGACTGCATGGGAGCCTATTACCTTGCGATTATGGGCCCTGGCATTTGGGGGAACAGTGCTCTTTGAGCTGCAAGCCTGGGACCCCTGAGCTGGTGTTACTTGGATTCAGGTCCATGCTGGCCCCCCAATACACATAGAATCTGTATGTGTATTTGGCATATTAGCAAGAGATGCTAATGTCATGAACTCCAGACAGCCTGTCTGTTATGTAACTGAGTATAGTCTGGCTTGTAGGAGTGTTTCAACTATTGTTGTGTGTGCTAATTAACCCTGCAATTGAATGATGGAGCCCAGTGTTGATTAAGATAATTAGCTCATGCTAATTAGGTTAGGCTTTAGTCATCTGGCTGTATATATGTGTGACATGTCAAATAAAGATTAATTCCTGATGTACCCTACACTGGTGTTGCCTGGTGACTGGGTGAGCTAAGGGGTCTTGGATTGTGTGGTACCGGACAGAGGAAGCATTTACGGCGGACATTTTGGGTACGAGGTCCGTCACAGGGGGCTTTTGGTCAGAGCCAGCTTAGTCTGCAGCCTGTTTCAGTTGTTTTATGCATGCCACTGCCAAGTGCCCTCTGCAATAACACTGCACTGTAAGTACAGCAAGATAAAACAAAAACTGAGTCTGTCTTCATTTCAGGCTGCAAAGCAACAAAATGTGATTAATTTGAAGGGGGTGATTCTTTTCTATGCCCGCTGTATGCAATTTATACAGTTAATTTTAATGGATTTAATTATTTTTCTCATTATGGGTGTGAGTGGGGCCTCATGTCCTCAAAGGTGATACCAGGATAGGAAAAGAACTATTCAGTCTCAGGGAGTGTATGAGGACACAGGGCCACACAATGAGATTGGAGGAGAAGCGGTTTAACCTTAACCACTTGCCGCTGCCCACCGTCAAATGACGGATGGGCGGTGCGGCTCTCGTTCTGGGACGACGTAACATGACGTCGTCCCAGATCTGCCACTCTCACACACCCGTGCGGCCACACCCTGTTGCTAGGACACAGCGCGACCCCGATATCTGTAAGAAGCCACGTCAGAGGCTCTTTAACCATGTAATCGTCTGTGTGTCCAATCACAAACAGTTTTACAGAGTGTGTGGTGAGGAGCGCCAATCAGAGGCGTCTGCTCGCAGGGGACAAAACATGTAATCAGAGCACTGATCATAAGTACCCTGATTACATTATAGCGCCACCAGTGTCACCAATCAGTGCCAGGAATCAGTGCCCACCAGTGCCCACACGTGCCACCAATCAGTGCCCATTAGTAATGTCAGACAGTGCTGGCTATCAGTGCCACCTATCAGTGTTTCCCATCACTGCTGTCCATCAATGCCCATCAGTGCCGCCTATCTGGGCCACCTATCAATGCCCATCGGTGCCGCCTATCAGTGCCAACCAGTGCCACCTATCAGTGCTCATCAATGCCACATATTAGTGCCCATCAGTGCCACCTATAAGTGCCTGCTCATCAGTGCCACCTAATCAGTGTCCATAAGTGCCGCCTCATTAGTGCCACATCATCAATGCCCATTAGTTCAGCCTATCAGTGCTGCCTCATCAGCGCACATCAGTGAAGGAGAAAAATTACTTAAAAATACATAATTTACTGACAGAAACCAAATAAAAAAATGTTTTTCCACAGGCTATGGCATAGGCTTATGACATCATACACAGCTCTTTCTCTCATTCTTGTCAATTGGGAGGAGCTTAATGGGCATAACTCTGGCTTCCTTATACCTATAAAATATGCTTTTATTATTGTTCTACAAGCAAGAGTCTCATGGATACATAAAAACCACAGCACATTCATTTAAAAAAAGGATAAAAGCATTCAGGGTTTGGAGTGCATAGTGTATGAGAGTGCCGGGTTGCGGGATGAGCTATGAACAGACTGCATGGTTCTGGGATGAGCTATGTACAGAGTGCATGGTTCTGGGATGATCTATGTACAGAGTGCATGGTTCTGGGATGATCTATGTACAGAGTGCAGGGTTCTGGGATGATCTATGTACAGAGTGCAGGGTTCTGGGATGAGCTATGTAAATAGATCAGGGTTCTGTGATGAGCTATGTAAAGAGATAAGGGTTCTGGGATGAGCTATGTACAGAGTGCAGGGTTCTGGGGTGAGCTGTGTACAGAGTGCAGGGTTCCTGAATGAACTATATACAGAGTGCAGGGTTCTGGGATGAGCTGTGTACAGAGTGCAGGGTTCTGGGATGAGCTGTGTACAGAGTGCAGGGTTGTGGGATTAGCTATGTACAGAGTGCAGGGTTGTGGGAGGAGCTATGTACAGAGTGCAGGGTTGTGGGAGGAGCTATGTACAGAGTGCAGGGTTCAGGGATGAGCTATGTACAGAGTGCATGGTTCTAGGATGATCTATGTACAGAGTGCAAGGTTCTGGGATGAGCTATGTTAAGAGATCATGATTCTGGGATGAGCTGTGTAAAGTGTGCAGGGTTCTGGGATGAGCTATGTACAGAGTACAGGGTTCTGGGATTAGCTATGTACAGAGTGCAGGGTTTTGGGATGAGCTATGTACAGAGTACAAGGTTCTGTGATGAGCTATGTACAGAGTGCAGGGTTCTGGGATGAGCTATGTACAGAGGGCAGGGTTCTGGGATGAGCTTTGTAGAGTGCAGGGTTCTGGGGTGAGCTATTTACTGAGTGCAGGGTTCTGGGATGAGCTATATACAGTGGTGTGAAAAAGTGTTTGCCCCCTTCCTCATTTCCTGTTCCTTTGCATGTTTGTCACACTTAAGTGTTTCGGAACATCAAACCAATTTAAACAATAGTCAAGGACAACACAAGTAAACACAAAATGCAATTTGTAAATGAAGGTGTTTATTATTAAAGGTGAAAAAAAATCCAAACCATCATGGCCCTGTGTGAAAAAGTGATTGCCCCCTAAACCTAATAACTGGTTGGGCCACCCTTAGCAGCAACAACTGCAACCAAGCGTTTGCGATAACGTGCAATGAGGCTTTTACAGCATCCTGGAGGAATTTTGGCCCACTCATCTTTGCAGAATTGTCCTAATTCAGTTACATTAGAGGGTTTTCGAGCATGAACGGCCTTTTTAAGGTCATACCACAACATCTCAATAGGATTCAGGTCAGGACTTTGGCTAGGCCACTCCAAAGTCTTCATTTTGTTTTTCTTCAGCCATTCGGTGGTGGACTTGCTGGTGTGTTTAGGATCATTGTCCTGCTGCAGAACCCAAGTTCGTTTCAGCTTGAGTACACGAACAGATGGTCGGACATTCTCCTTCAGGATCTCTTGGTAGACAGCAGAATTCATAGTTCCTTTTATCACGGCAAGTCTTCCAGGTCCTGAAGCAGCAAAACAGCCCCAGACCATCACACTACCACCACCATATTTTACTGTTGGTATAATGTTCTTTTTCTGAAATGCAGTGTTCCTTCTAAGCCAGATATACTTGGACACACACCTTCCAAAGAGTTCCACTTTTGTCTCATCGGTCCACAGAATGTTGTCCCAAAAGTCTTGGGGATCATCAAGATGTGTTGTGGAGAAATTGAGACGAGCTTTGATGTTCTTTTTGCTCAGCAGTGGTTTTCTCCTTGGAACTCTGCCATGCAGGCCACTTTTGCCCAGTCTTTTCCTGATGGTGGAGGCATGAACGCTGACCTTAACTGAGGCAAGTGAGGCCTACAGTTCCTTGGACGTTGTTGTGGGGAGTCGTCGCTGCGCTCTTGGGGTAATTTTGGGCGGCCGGCCACTCCTGGGAAGGTTCACCACTGTTCCATGTCTTCGCCATTTGTGGATAATGGCTCTCACTGTGGTTCGCTGGATTCCCAAAGCTTTGGAAATGGCTTTATAACCCTTTCCAGACTGATAGATCTCAATTACTTTCTTTCTCAATTGTTCCTGAATTTCTTTCTGTCTCGGCATGATGTGTAGCTTTTAAGGATCTTCTGGTGGACCTTACTGTGTCAAGCAGCTCCTATTTAAGTGATGCCTTGATTGTGAACAGGTGTGGCAATAATCAGGCCTGGGTGTGGCTAGAGAAGTTGAACTGAGGTGTGGACAACCACAGTTATAGTATGTTTTAAAGCGGTTCTGCACTCTGAAAAAAATTTTTTTTTTTAAGGATGTAATATAAAGTGTGCTTACCTTTATTAGGGGACTCACCTGTTCCATCTTCCATCTCGATCGCCGCCGGTTTTCGTCCGATGAAGTTCCTCGTCTTCTTCTTTAGTGCTGGGGGCCATCTTGCCTGTGGGCATGTGAAACACCCACAGGGACTTTAGATGGCCCACCATGCACTGCCGTTACTCGCGCGTGCGCAGTAACGGCTCATCTGCCGAGATCTCACGAGATTTCGGCAGATGCGGCCGAAATCTCGGGAGATTTCGGAAGATGTGGCCGAAATCTCGCGAGATTTCGGAAGATGCCCGCACTGACTCCTGGGATCAATGACACCAGATCCCAGGAGACAGTGCGGCGTGACGACGATCGACGCAAGACCCCGCCCGCCGCCGCAGAGGGAGAAGACCGGAAGTCTTCAATTACAAGGTAAGTAAAAAAAAAAAAAAAAAAAAACATTTCATTTAGTACTCTTTGCCTGATTTGGAAGGCAAAGAGATTTACTAAATGAAATGGGTGTAGAACCGCTTTAACACAGGGCCATGATGGTTTGGATTTTTTTTCACCTTTAATAATAAACACCTTCATTAACAAATTGCATTTTGTGTTTACTTGTGTTGTCCTTGACTATTGTTTAAATTGGTTTGATGTTCCGAAACACTTAAGTGTGACAAACATGCAAAGGAACAGGAAATGAGGAAGGGGGCAAACACTTTTTCACACCACTGTACATAGTGCAGGGTTCTGTGATAAGCTGTGTACAGAGTGCAGGGTTCTGTGATAAGCTGTGTACAGAGTGCAGGGTTCTGGGATGAGCTGTGTACAGAGTGCAGGATTCTGGGATGTGCTGTATACAGAGTACAGGGTTCCGGGTTGAGCTATGTACAGAGTGCAGGGTTCTGGAATGAGCTATGCACAGAGTGCAGGGTTCTGGAATGACCTATGTACAGAGTGCAGGGTTCTGGGATGAGCTATGTACAGGGGGCAGGATTCTGGGATGACCTATGTACATGGTGCATGGTTCTGGGATGAGCTATGTACAGAGTACAGGGTTCTGGGATGAGCTATGTACAGAGTGCATGGTTCTGGGATGAGCTATGTACAGAGTGCAGGGTTCTGGGATGAGCTGAGAGCAGGGTTCTGGGATGAGCTATGTACAAAGTGCATGGTTCTGGGATGAGCTATGTACAAAGTGAAGGGGGCTGGGATGAGCTGTGTACAGAGTGCAGGGTTGTAAAATGAGCTATGTACAGAGTGAAGGGTTGTGGAATGAGCTATGTACAGAGTGCAGGGTTCTGAGCTATGTAAAGAGTGCAGGGTTCTGGAATGAGCTATGTACAGAGTGCAGGATTCTGGGTAGGGATGAGCCCCGGGTTCGGTTCGCACCAGAACCTTCGAACGTACCGAAAGTTCGCGTGAATTTTCGAACCCTATTCGTTATAATGGACTGCGAACGTTCGAAATCAAAATTGCTAATTACAACGGCCAATATGCATGTTAATGTCATAAAACAGGGTTTGGGGACCCGGGTCCTGCCCCAGGGGACATATATCAATGCAAAAAGAACTTTTAAAAACTAACGTTTTTTCGGGAGCAGTCATTTTAATGATGCATAAAGTGAAAAAAAAAAAGTGAAATTTTCCTTTAAATATGGTACCTGGGGGGTGTCTAAAGTATGCCTGTGAAGTGGCATGTGTTTCCCGTGTTTAGAACTGTCCTTGCACAAAATGACATTTGTAAAGGAAAAAAAGAAGCCATTTAAAACCACTTGCGGCTTTAATGTCATGTCTTGTCCTGGCCGCCATATGGCTGAAAATCCTTGAGAAAAATGGCATGGCTACCCCATCACCCCCCCCCCCCCCCCCACCCCAGCCCCTTTGGGTCTTGTATGGATATTAAGGGGGACCCCGCACCCAAAATAAAACCCTATACCTACAACCCTATATACTCTGAACAGCACTATATAGGTGGTGCAAACAAGACACGGACTGTAGGTTTGTTCTTAAGTAGAATCTGAACAGGTACATTATGAAGTGTAGCTCCATCCCAAAAAAATCTATTTTTAAGCTTTTTGGAGAACATAGGGAGGGGTTATCACCCCTGTAACATTTGCTGTCTTTGCACATCTGTTCAGAACATGTCACCTCACTTTCCGTCCCAATGACAAATGTTTTTGGAAAAGTGGGGTTTTAATTGAAACAAGGATTGGTGATAAAGCATCAGTAGAGAGGAGATACCTTTTTCCCAAATTAAATCTAACATGATAGAATTTCCCTTCCTAGGGGTAGATTTCCTCTCACTTCCTGTTTTTTCTCTTTCCGTTTGCAAGTAGGAGTCGTTTGTAAGTTGGATGTTTGAAAGTAGGGGCCTGCCGTATATACTCTGCAGAAATTTTCCCTATTAGATGTTGGTGTAGCCACAAGACTGGTGGGCACAGGAATGGGCCCTGCTGTGAGTTAATAGATCAAGATTTGTACTTGCATGCACCTGTTGAACCGGGCAGAAAAATTGGGCCTTTGGTGGTTGTAGTGGTGGTGGTGGTGGACGGTGTTGCCACAAGACTGTAAGCCCTCACAGTTACTCTTGGTGGGCGCAGGAATGGGCCCTGCTGTGAGTTATTAGATCAAGATTTGTAATTGCATACACCTGTTGAACAGGGCAGAAAAATTGGGCCTTTTTGGCGGTGGTGGTGGTGGACGGTGTTGCCACAAGACTGTAGGCCCTCATAGTTACTCTTGGTGGGCGCAGGAATGGGCCCTGCTGTGAACTATTAGATCAAGATTTGTAATTACACGCCCCTGTTAAACAGGGGCTGAAAAATTGTGCCTTAGGCATTGGTGCTGGTGCCACAACACTGCAACCCCTCACAGACACTGTACTCTTAGCACAGCAATGAGACCTGTTGCAAAGCATTGCCTAAAAATTGTAATTACACGCCCCAACAGGGGCTGAAAAATTGTGCCTTAGGCACTGGTGCCACAACACTGCAACCCCTCACAGATACTGTACTTGGAGCACAGCAGTCACACCTGTTGCGAAGCATCTTTTAAAAAAATTGTAATTACACGCCCCTGTTAAACAGGGGCTGAAAAATTGTGCCTTAGGCATTGGTGCTGGTGCCACAACACTGCAACCCCTCACAGATACTGTACTCTTAGCACAGCAATGAGACCTGTTGCAAAGCATTGCCTAAAAATTTTAATTACACGCCCCAACAGGGGCTGACAAATTGTGCCTTAGGCACTGGTGCTGGTGCCACAACACTGCAACCCCTCACAGATACTGTACTTGGAGCACAGCAGTCACACCTGTTGCGAAGCATCTTTTTAAAAAATTGTAATTACACGCCCCTGTTAAACAGGGGCTGAAAAATTGTGCCTTAGGCATTGGTGCTGGTGCCACAACACTGCAACCCCTCACAGATACTGTACTCTTAGCACAGCAATGAGACCTGTTGCAAAGCATTGCCTAAAAATTGTAATTACACGCCCCAACAGGGGCTGAAAAATTGTGCCTTAGGCACTGGTGCTGGTGCCACAACACTGCAACCCCTCACAGATACTGTACTTGGAGCACAGCAGTCACACCTGTTGCGAAGCATCTTTTTAAAAAATTGTAATTACACGCCCCTGTTAAACAGGGGCTGAAAAATTGTGCCTTAGGCATTGGTGCTGGTGCCACAACACTGCAACCCCCTCACAGATACTGTACTCTGAGCACAGCAATGAGACCTGTTGCAAAGCATTGCCTAAAAATTGTAATTACACGCCCCAACAGGGGCTGAAAAATTGTGCCTAAGGCACTGGTGCTGGTGCCACAACACTGCAACCCCTCACAGATACTGTACTTTGAGCACAGCAGTCACACGTGTTGCGAAGCATTTTTTTTAAAAAATTGTAAGTACACGCCCCTGTTATACAGGGGCTGAAAAATTGTGCCTTAGGCACTGGTGTGGTAGCATGGATCATTGAGGAGGAGGAAGAGGATAGTCAGTAAACATAACAGGACAGTCACTCAGCATCAGTATAGGCAGTCTTGAAGGGATGTGACATTATAAATTATTCCGTTATATCCGCTTCAGGTGCCTGGTAGCTGGTGGTGATCCAAGACTGATTCATTTTTATGAAGGTCAGTCGATCAACCGAGTCAGTGGACAGGCGCACCCTATGATCGGTGACAAATCCTCCAGCAGCACTGAATGTGCGTTCGGAAAGAACGCTGGAGGCAGGACAGGCCAGTAGCTCAATTGCATACTGTGCAAGCTCTGGCCAGTGATCCATCCTCAGGACCCAGTAAGCCAGAGGATTTTCGGTGGGAAAGGTGTCCAAGTCTGACCTTGCCCCTAGGTATTCCTGCACCATGTATATCAGACGCTGGCGATGGTTGCTGGAACCGATCATACCTTGGGGCTGCGGACTAAAAAATTGTCTGAACGCATCGGTCAGACGTCCAACTTCCCCACCGCTCCTTCTGCTACTGACCGAAGCCTCAGCAACTCGTCGTCCAGGACCAGGAGTTTGTAACCTCCCAGTTTCTGGGAACGCGTTGCACAGACCTTTCTGCAAGGCCTCCCTGAGATGTCTCATCCTCTGCTCCCTCTGCGACGGCAAGATAAGGTCCGCAACCTTACCCTTGTACCGTGGATCAAGGAGAGTGGCCAGCCAGTAATGGTCCCTCTCCTTGATCCGAAGAACACGAGGATCCTTCCGCAGGCTTTGCAGGATCAGGGAGGCCATGCAGCGTAGGTTAGCTGAGGCATTCGGTCCGGAGTCTTCTGGGTCACTGAGGATGACATGATCGCCAGCCACCTCCTCCCAGCCACGTACAAGTCCACTGGTTTGTTGGGACTGTACATCATCCCTAAAAGACTGCTGCTGCTGATGCTGAGTGCCAGGCTCCACCTCCATGCTCACACAATCCTCCTCCTCCTCCTCCTCCTCCTCCTCATCCTTTTCCTGTGTGATGGGTGGGACAGAAGGAACACTGTCTGGATAAAGGGGGCCTTGAGAGTCCTGCTCTTCCTGCCTCTGTTCTGCCTCAAGTGCCCTGTCCATTATCCCACGCAGCGTATGCTCCAACAGGTGGACAAGAGGTACAGTGCCACTGATGCATGCACTGTCACTGCTCACCATCCTCGTGGCCTCCTCAAATGGTGAGAGGACAGTGCATGCATCCCTGATCATGCTCCACTGGCGTGGGGAAAAAAAGCCAAGCTCCCCTGACCCTGTCCTGGTGCCGTAGTCGCAATGGTACTCATTGATGGCCCTCTGCTGTGTGTGCAGTCGCTGCAGCATGGCCAATGTTGAGTTCCACCTGGTGGGCATGTCACATATTAGGCGGTTCTTGGGCAGGTTCAGCTCCTTTTGCAGCTCAGTCAGCCGAGCACTGGCATTATAAGATCGGCGGAAATGCACACAGACTTTCCTGGCCTGCCTCAGGACATCCTGTAAGCCTGGGAACCTGCCCAAGAACCGCTGCACCACCAGGTTGAGGACGTGAGCCATAAAGGGCACATGGGTGAGCTGCCTCTGTCGCAGGGCGGAGAGGAGGTTGGTGCCATTGTCAGAAACGACCATTCCTGGCTTAAGCTGGCGTGGCGTCAACCACCTCTCGGCTTGCCCCTACAGAGCTGCCAGAACCTCTGGCCCAGTATGGCTCCTGTCCCCCAAACACACCAGCGCAAGCACGGCATGGCATCTTTTTGCCTGCGTACTTGCGTAGCCCCTTGTACGCCTACGGAGCACCGCTGGTTCCGAGGACAGAGCACTGGAGGAAGAAGAAGAGGAGGGGGTGGAGGAGAGAGGTGTGTCACAACCATTAGCAGTAGTAGCATTTTGTAGGCGTGGTGGCAGAACAACCTCCAACACTACTGCACCTTGTCCTGCATCCCTCCCAGCTGCCAATAGAGTGACCCAATGGGCCGTGAAAGAAAGATAACGTCCCTGACCATGCCTGCTGGACCATGAGTCAGCGGTAATATGCACCTTACCGCTGACTGCCCTGTCCAGCGAGGCATGGACATTGCCTTCCACATGCCGGTAGAGAGACGGAATCGCCTTCCGTGAGAAAAAGTGGCGTTTGGGAACCTGCCACTGAGGAACCGCACATTGAACAAACTCACGGAAGGGGGCCGAGTCTACCAACTGAAAAGGCAGCAGTTGAAGTGCTAGCAATTTAGCCAAGCTAGCATTCAACCGCTGGGCATGTGGATGGCTGGGAGTGTACTTCTTTCGACGGTCCAGCAGCTGGGGCAGGGAAATTTGCCTGCTACAATCGGACGTCGGTGTACTGCAAGTACTTGGTTGTGACACACCTAATTCTACACCTTCAGTCCTCTCAGAGAAGCTTTCAGAGAGGACTGATCCCAGCTGATGAGGAGCAAGGAGAGGTCCGCTTTGTTCTTTGGTGTGGGTCTTTTATGTGTGCTTGCCAACGAGCTGCATGTCGACATATGTCTGCTCATGCCCAAGCGGCTGATGTTTTGGCGAGATACGCCTCCTGGAGCATGTACCCAACACTGTGCTCAAAGAGTTCGGGGGACTCCTCAGGAGGACATGGTGGGTCTAGGGCAAACCTGGCAGTAAGCTGCAGCTGGTGGAACAGTACTGATGCCATTGAGCTGGGTATCATCATACGAATCGTTGGCATCCTCCTGGAGCATGTACCCAACACTGTGCTCAAAGAGTTCGGGGGACTCCTATGGTGGGTCTAGGGAAGGGGTGGCTGATGATGCCATTGAGTACGCGTTGGCAGCTGCTCTGCCAGTACCCTGAGCCTGGGTGAGAGAGGATGAGGAGGATGAGGAGGGCTTGGTCATCCATTCTACCAAGCCTTCAGCATGATGCGGCTCCACATGTCCAGCTGCCGAAAACAAAGACAAGCGTGTCCCATGGCCACGTGCTGATGACGATGCACGACCACGTCCACGGCCAGCACTGTTGTCTCTAGAAACAGAGCCTGCCTGCCCTGTGTTCTTGCCTCTGCACGCTCTGCCTCTCCTTGGCGGTCTTCCAGCCATTTTAGTCGGCAGTGTATATAGTATAAAAAATAGAGCTCCTATGTGTGCTCACAACACACTGTAGGTCCTATGGGTGCTGACACTAACACACTATAGGTACTATGTGTGCTGCTGACAAGAAAATATAGGAGCTCTGTTTGCTGCCACTAACACACTAGAAGTCCTATGGGTGCTGCTGAGAAGAAAATATAGGAACTCTGTGTGATGCCACTAACACACTAGAAGTCCTATGGGTGCTTCTGCGAAGAAAATATAGGAGCTCTGTGTGATGCCACTAACACACTAGAAGTCCTGTGGGTGCTGCTGAGAAGAAAATATAGGAGCTCTGTGTGATGCCACTAACACACTAGAAGTCCTATGGGTGCTTCTGGGAAGAAAATATAGGAGCTCTGTGTGATGCCACTAACACACTAGAAGTCCTGTGGGTGCTGCTGAGAAGAAAATATAGGAGCTCTGTGTGATGCCACTAACACACTAGAAGTCCTATGGGTGCTTCTGCGAAGAAAATATAGGAGCTCTGTGTGATGCCACTAACACACTAGAAGTCCTGTGGGTGCTGCTGAGAAGAAAATATAGGAGCTCTGTGTGATGCCACTAACACACTAGAAGTCCTATGGGTGCTTCTGGGAAGAAAATATGGGAGCTCTGTGTGATGCCACTAACACACAATTGAAGTCCTATGGGTGCTTCTGGGAAGAAAATATAGGAGCTCTGTGTGATGCCACTAACACACTAGAAGTCCTATGGGTGCTGCTGAGAAGAAAATATAGGAGCTCTGTGTGATGCCACTAACACACTAGAAGTCCTATGGGTGCTTCTGGGAAGAAAATATATGAGCTCTGTGTGATGCCACTAACACACAATTGAAGTCCTATGGGTGCTTCTGGGAAGAAAATATAGGAGCTCTGTGTGATGCCACTAACACACAATTGAAGTCCTATGGGTGCTTCTGGGAAGAAAATATAGGAGCTCTGTGTGATGCCACTAACACACTAGAAGTCCTATGGGTGCTTCTGGGAAGAAAATATGGGAGCTCTGTGTGATGCCACTAACACACAATTGAAGTCCTATGGGTGCTTCTGGGAAGAAAATATAGGAGCTCTGTGTGATGCCACTAACACACTAGAAGTCCTATGGGTGCTTCTGGGAAGAAAATATAGGAGCTCTGTGTGATGCCACTAACACACAATTGAAGTCCTATGGGTGCTTCTGGGAAGAAAATATAGGAGCTCTGTGTGATGCCACTAACACACAATTGAAGTCCTATGGGTGCTTCTGGGAAGAAAATATAGGAGCTCTGTGTGATGCCACTAACACACAATTGAAGTCCTATGGGTGCTTCTGGGAAGAAAATATAGGAGCTCTGTGTGATGCCACTAACACACAATAGAAGTCCTATGGGTGCTTCTGGGAAGAAAATATAGGAGCTCTGTGTGATGCCACTAACACACTAGAAGTCCTATGGGTGCTTCTGGGAAGAAAATATAGGAGCTCTGTGTGATGCCACTAACACACAAGAAGTCCTATGGGTGCTTCTGGGAAGAAAATATAGGAGCTCTGTGTGATGCCACTAACACACAATTGAAGTCCTATGGGTGCTTCTGGGAAGAAAATATAGGAGCTCTGTGTGATGCCACTAACACACTAGAAGTCCTATGGGTGCTTCTGGGAAGAAAATATAGGAGCTCTGTGTGATGCCACTAACACACAATTGAAGTCCTATGGGTGCTTCTGGGAAGAAAATATAGGAGCTCTGTGTGATGCCACTAACACACTAGAAGTCCTATGGGTGCTTCTGGGAAGAAAATATAGGAGCTCTGTGTGATGCCACTAACACACTAGAAGTCCTATGGGTGCTTCTGGGAAGAAAATATAGGAGCTCTGTGTGATGCCACTAACACACAATTGAAGTCCTATGGGTGCTTCTGGGAAGAAAATATAGGAGCTCTGTGTGATGCCACTAACACACTAGAAGTCCTATGGGTGCTTCTGGGAAGAAAATATAGGAGCTCTGTGTGATGCCACTAACACACAATTGAAGTCCTATGGGTGCTTCTGGGAAGAAAATATAGGAGCTCTGTGTAATGCGACTAACACACTAGAAGTCCTATGGGTGCTTCTGGGAAGAAAATATGGGAGCTCTGTGTGATGCCACTAACACACTATTGAAGTCCTATGGGTGCTTCTGGGAAGAAAATATGGGAGCTCTGTGTGATGCCACTAACACACTAGAAGTCCTATGGGTGCTTCTGGGAAGAAAATATAGGAGCTCTGTGTGATGCCACTAACACACAATTGAAGTCCTATGGGTGCTTCTGGGAAGAAAATATAGGAGCTCTGTGTGATGCCACTAACACAATAGAAGTCCTATGGGTGCTTCTGGGAAGAAAATATGGGAGCTCTGTGTGATGCCACTAACACACAATTGAAGTCCTATGGGTGCTTCTGGGAAGAAAATATGGGAGCTCTGTGTGATGCCACTAACACACTAGAAGTCCTATGGATGCTTCTGGGAAGAAAATATAGGAGCTCTGTGTGATGCCACTAACACACAATTGAAGTCCTATGGGTGCTTCTGGGAAGAAAATATAGGAGCTCTGTGTGATGCCACTAACACACAATTGAAGTCCTATGGGTGCTTCTGGGAAGAAAATATAGGAGCTCTGTGTGATGCGACTAACACACTAGAAGTCCTATGGGTGCTTCTGGGAAGAAAATATGGGAGCTCTGTGTGATGCCACTAACACACTAGAAGTCCTATGGGTGCTTCTGGGAAGAAAATATGGGAGCTCTGTGTGATGCCACTAACACACAATTGAAGTCCTATGGGTGCTTCTGGGAAGAAAATATAGGAGCTCTGTGTGATGCCACTAACACACAATTGAAGTCCTATGGGTGCTTCTGGGAAGAAAATATAGGAGCTCTGTGTGATGCCACTAACACACTAGAAGTCCTATGGGTGCTTCTGGGAAGAAAATATGGGAGCTCTGTGTGATGCCACTAACACACAATTGAAGTCCTATGGGTGCTTCTGGGAAGAAAATATGGGAGCTCTGTGTGATGCCACTAACACACTAGAAGTCCTATGGATGCTTCTGGGAAGAAAATATGGGAGCTCTGTGTGATGCCACTAACACACTTGAAGTCCTATGGGTGCTTCTGGGAAGAAAATATGGGAGCTCTGTGTGATGCCACTAACACACAATTGAAGTCCTATGGGTGCTTCTGGAAAGAAAATATGGGAGCTCTGTGTGATGCCACTAACACACTAGAAGTCCTATGGGTGCTTCTGGGAAGAAAATATGGGAGCTCTGTGTGATGCCACTAACACACTAGAAGTCCTATGGGTGCTTCTGGGAAGAAAATATGGGAGCTCTGTGTGATGCCACTAACACACTAGAAGTCCTATGGGTGCTTCTGGGAAGAAAATATGGGAGCTCTGTGTGATGCCACTAACACACTAGAAGTCCTATGGGTGCTTCTGGGAAGAAAATATGGGAGCTCTGTGTGATGCCACTAACACACTAGAAGTCCTATGGGTGCTTCTGGGAAGAAAATATGGGAGCTCTGTGTGATGCCACTAACACACTAAAAGTCCTATGGATGCTTCTGTGAAGAAAATATGGGAGCTCTGTGTGATGCCACTAACACACTAGAAGTCCTATGGGTGCTTCTGGGAAGAAAATATGGGAGCTCTGTGTGATGCCACTAACACACAATTGAAGTCCTATGGGTGCTTCTGGGAAGAACATATAGGAGCTCTGTTTGCTGCCACTAACACACTAGAAGTCCTATGGGTGCTTTTGGGGTGCAATGCTGTGCTAACAGCACTGCGGTTGGTACTACTGAAATACTGTACTAACAGTAAAACACGCACCAGACTAATCCTCAGCAGCAGCTAATAACACACTAACCAGCAGCAATGGACGATCAATGACAGGTAGCAATGGTTTAGCAAATAAATAGCCAATGGTTTAGCAAAGAAGAGCACATCTTTCTGTAGCAATGAATCAAGCAAAGACACAGAATCAGCAGACTGATCTCTCCTAAAGCCGGAACTCATGTGACCGGCGCCGACGGCGTGGCGGCCTTTTAAATGGTGGGGCGTGTACTAAAGCCCCTGAGCTTTAATTGGCTACAGGCGTCCTGCCTGTAGCCAATTATTGCTCTCCGAGTTTCCGGCGCTGTGATTGGCCAAGCATGCGGGGTCACAGTGCATGCTTGGCCAATCATCAGCCAGCAATGCACTGCGCCGGCCGCGCCGGCCGCAATGCATTGCGGGGCCGCTCGCATCACACGAATGTGATGCGAACGGCCCAAATAGTTCTGGGCTCGCCGAGCGAGCGAACGCCCGGTGCTCGATGCAAATGTGGGTTCGCATCGAGCACCGGGCCCATCCCTAGTTCTGGGATGAGCTGCGTACAGAGGGCAGGGTTTTGGGATGAGCTATGTACAGAGTGCAGGGTTCTGGAATGAGCTATTAACATGGTGAAGGGATCTGGGATGAGCTGTGTAAAGAGTGCAGGGTCCTGGGATGAGCTGTGGACAGAGTGCATGGTTCTGGGATGAGCTGTGTACACAGTGCAGGGTTCTGGGATGAGCTATGTACATAGTGCAGGGTTCTGGGATGAGCTGTGTACAGAGTGCAAGGTTCTGGGATGAGCTGTGTACAGAGTGCAGGGTTCTGGGATGAGCTGTGTACAGAGTGCAGGGTTCTGGGATGAGCTGTGTTCAGAGTGCAGGGTTCTGGGAATGAGCTGAGTGCAGGGTTCTGGGAATGAGCTGAGTGCAGGGTTCTGGGGTGAGCTGAGTGCAGGGTTCTGGGATGAGCTGAGTGCAGGGTTCTGGGATGAGTTGTGTACAGAGTGCATATTTCTGGGATGAGCTGTGTACAGAGTGCAGGGTTCTGGTATGAGCTGTGCAAAAAGTGCAGGGTTCTGGGATGAGCTATGTACAAATTGCAGGGTTCTGTGGTGATCTGAGTACACAGTGCAGGGTACTGGGATGAGCTATTTACAGAGTGCATGGTTCTGGGATGAGCTTTGTACAGAGTGCAGGGTTCTGGGATGAGCTGAGTGCAGGGTTCTGGGGTGAGCTGAGTGCAGGGTTCTGGGATGAGCTGAGTGCAGGGTTCTGGGATGAGCTGTGTACAGAGTGCATATTTCTGGGATGAGCTGTGTACAGAGTGCAGGGTTCTGGGATGAGCTGTGCAAAGAGTGCAGGGTTCTGGGGTGAGCTAAGTTCAGGGTTCTGGGGTGAGCTGAGTGCAGGGTTCTGGGATGAGCTGAGTGCAGAGTTCTGGGATGAGATGTGTACAGAGTGCAGGGTTCTGTGGTGAGCTGAGTACAGAGTGCAGGGTACTGGGATGAGCTGTGTACAGAGTGCAGGGTTCTGGGATGAGCTGTGTAAAGAGTGCAGGGTTCTGGGGTGAGCTGTGTACAGAGTGCTGGGTTCTGGGATGAGCTGAGTGCAGGATTCTGGGATGAGCTGAGTGCAGTGTTCTGGGGTGAGCTAAGTGCAGGGTTCTGGGATGAGCTGAGTGCAGGGTTCTGGGATGAGCTGTCTACAGAGTGCATATTTCTCGGATGAGCTGTGTACAGAGGGCATATTTCTCGGATAAGCTGTGTACAGAGTGTAGGGTTCTGGGATGAGCTATGTACAGAGTACAGGGTTCTGGGATGAGCTGCGTAGAGAGTGCAGGGTTCTTGGGATGAGCTATGTACAGAGTGCAGGGTTCTGGGATGAGCTATGTACAAAGTGCAGGGTTCTGGGGTGAGCTATTTACCAAGTGCAGGGTTCTGGGATGAGCTGTGTACAGATTGAAGGGTTCTGGGATGAGCTTTGTACAGAGTTCAGGGTTCTGGGATGAGCTGAGGGCAGGGTCCTGGGGTGAGCTGAGTGCAGGGTTCTGGGATGAGCTGAGTGCAGGGTTCTGGGATGAGCTGTGTACAGAGTGCATATTTCTGGGATGAGCTGTGTACAGAGTGCAGGGTTCTGGGATGAGCTGTGCACAGAGTGCAGGGTTCTGGGATGAGCTATGTACAAATTGCAGGGTTCTGGGATGAGCTGAATACACAGTGCAGGGTTCTGGGATGAGCTGTGTACAGAGTGCAGGGTTCTGGGGTGAGCATTGTACAGAGTGCAGGGTTCTGGGGTGCAGGGTTCTGGGATGAGCTGTGTAAAGAGTGCAGGGTTCTGGGATGAGCAATGTACAAATTGCAGGGTTATGAGATGAGCTGTGTACAGAGTGCAGGGTTCTGGGATGAGCTGAGTGCAGGGTTCTGGGATGAGCTGAGTGCAGGGTTCTGGGATGAGCTGCGTGCAGGGTTCTTTGATGAGCTGTGTACAGAGTGTTTTTTTCTCGGATGAGCTGTGTACAGAGTGCAGGGTTCTGGGATGAGCTGTGTACAGAGTGCAGGGTTCTGGGTTCTGGGATGAGCTATGTACAGAGTGCAGGGTTCTGGGATGAGCTGTGTACAGAGTGCAGGGTTCTGGGATGAGCTATGTACAGAGTGCAGGGTTCTGGGATGAGCTGTGTACAGAGTGCAGGGTTCTGGGATGAGCTGTGAATAGAGTGCAGGGTTCTGGCATGAGCTATGTACAGAGTTCAGGGTTCTGGGATAAGCTGTGTACAGAGTGCAGGGTTCTGGGGTGAGCTGTGTACAGAGTGCAGGGTTCTGGGATGAGCTGTGTTTGGAGTGCAGGGTCCTGGGATAAGCTATGTACAGGGTTCAGGATTCTAGGATGACCTATGTACAGATTGCAGGGTTCTGGGATGAGCTGTGTAAAGAGTGAAGGGTTCTGGGATAAGCTATGTACAGAGTGCAGGGTTCTGGAATGAGCTATGTACAGAGTGCACGGTTCTGGGATGAGCTGTGTACAGAGTGCAGGGTTCTGGGATGAGCTGTGTATAGAGTGCAGGGTTCTGGGAAGAGCTGTGTACAGAGTGCAGAGTTCTGGGAAGAGCTGTGTACAGAGTGCAGGTTTCTGGAATAAGCTATGTACAGGGTTCAGGATTGTACAGAGTGCAGGGTTCTGGGATAAGCTATGTACAGAGTGCAGGGTTCAGAGTGCAGGGTTCATGAGTGCAGGGTTCTGGGATGAGCTGTGTAAAGAGTGCAGGGTTCTGGGATGAGCTATGTACAGAGTGCAGTGTTCTGGAATGAGCTATGTACAGAGTGCACGGTTCTGGAAGGAGCTATGTACAGAGTGCAGGGTTCTGGGATGAGCTATTTACATGGTGAAGGGATCTGGGATGAGCTGTGTAAAGAGTGCAGGGTTCTGGGATGAGCTGTGTACCGAGTGCATGGTTCTGGGATGAGCTGTGTACAGAGTGCAGGGTTCTGGGATGAGCTATGTACAGAGTGCAGGGTTCTGGGATGAGCTATGTACAGAGTGCAAGGTTCTGGGACGAGCTGTGTACAGAGTGCAGGGTTCTGGGATGAGCTGTGTACAGAGTTCAGGGTTCTGGGAATGAGCTGAGTGCAGGGTTCTGGGTGAACTGAGTGCAGGGTTCTGGGATGAGCTGAGTGCAGGGTTCTGGGATGAGTTGTGTACAGAGTGCATATTTCTGGAATGAGCTGTGTACAGAGTGCAGGGTTCTGGTATGAGCTGTGCAAACAGTGCAGGGTTCTGGGATGAGCTATGTACAAATTGCAGGGTTCTGTGGTGATCTGAGTACACAGTGCAGGGTACTGGGATGAGCTATGTACAGAGTGCAGGGTTCTGGGAAGAGCTTTGTACAGAGTGCAGGGTTCTGGGAAGAGCTGTGTACAGAGTGCAGGGTTCTGGGATGAGCTGTGTACAGAGTGCAGGGTTCTGGGATGAGCTGAGTGCAGGGTTCTGGGGTGAGCTGAGTGCAGGTTTCTGGGGTGAGCTGAGTGCAGGGTTATGGGATGAGCTGAGTGCAGGGTTCTGTTATGAGCTGTATACAGAGTGCAGATTTCTGGGATAAGCTGTGTACAGAGTGCAGGGTCCTGGGATGAGCTGTGCAAAGTGTGCAGGGTTCTGGGATGAGCTATGTACAAATTGCAGGGTTCTGTGGTGAGCTGAGTACACAGTGCAGGGTACTGGGATGAGCTATGTACAGAGTACAGGGTTCTGGGATGAGCTGCGTACAGAGTGCAGGGTTCTGGGGTGAGCTGTGTACAGAGTGCAGGGTTCTGGGATGATCTGAGTGCAGGGTTCTGGGATGATCTGAGTGCAGGGTTCTGGGATGAGCTGAGTGCAGGGTTCTGGGGTGAGCTGAGTTCGGGGTTCTGGAGTGAGCTGAGTGCAGGGTTCTGGGATGAGTGAGTGCAGGGTTCTGGGATGAGCTGTGTACAGAGTGCATATTTCTCAGATGAGCTGTGTACAGAGTGCATATTTCTGGGATAAGCTGTGTACAGAGTGCAGGGTTCTGGGATGATCTGTGCAAAGAGTGCAGGGTTCTGGGATGAGCTATGAACAAATTGCAGGGTTCTGTGGTGAGCTGAGTACACAGTGCAGGGTACTGGCATGAGCTATGTACAGAGTGCAGGGTTCTGGGATGAGCTGCGTACAGATTGAAGGGTTCTGGGATGAACTGAGTGCAGAGTTCAGGGTTCTGGGATGAGCTGAGGGCAGGGTCCTGGGGTGAGCTGAGTGCAGGGTCCTGGGGTGAGCTGAGTGCAGGGTTCTGGGATGAGCTGAGTGCAGGGTTCTGGGATGAGCTGTGTACAGAGTGCATATTTCTGGGATGAACTGTGTACAGAGTGTAGGGTTCTGGGATGAGCTGTGCAAAGAGTGCAGGGTTCTGGGATGAGCTATGTACAAATTGCAGGGTTCTGTGGTGAGCTGAATACACAGTGCAGGGTACTGGGATGAGCTATGTACAGAGTGCAGGGTTCTGGGGTGAGCTTTGTAAAGAGTGCAGGGTTCTGGGATGAGCAATGTACAAATTGCAGGGTTCTGAGATGAGCTGTGTACAGAGTGCAGGGTTCTGGGATGAGCTGAGTGCAGGGTTCTGGGGTGAGCTGAGTGCAGGGTCTTGGGATGAGCTGCGTGCAGAGTTCTTTGATGAGCTGTGTACAGAGTGTTTTTTTCTCGGATGAGCTGTGTACAGAGTGCATATTTCTGGGATGAGCTGTGTACATAGTGTAGGGTTCTGGGATGAGCTATGTACAGAGTACAGGGTTCTGGGATGAGCTGCGTACAGAGTGCAGGGTTCCAGGGATGAGCTATGTACAGAGTGCAGGGTTCTGGGATGAGCTGTGTACAGAGTGCAGAGTTCTGGGATGAGCTGTGAATAGAGTGCAGGGTTCTGGCATGAGCTATGTACAGAGTTCAGGGTTCTGGGATAAGCTGTGTACAGAGTGCAGGGTTCTGGGGTGAGCTGTGTATAGAGTGCAGGGTTCTGGGATGAGCTGTGTATGGAGTGCAGGGTTCTGGGATAAGCTATGTACAGGGTTCAGGATTCTAGGATGACCTATGTACAGATTGCAGGGTTCTGGGATGAGCTGTGTACAGAGTGCAGGGTTCTGGGAAGAGCTGTGTACAGAGTGCAGGGTTCTGAGATGAGCTGTGTACAGAGTGAAGAGCTGTGTACAGAGTGCAGGGTTCTGGGTGAGCTGTGTACAGAGTGCAGGGTTCTGGGATGAGCTGTGTACAGAGTGCAGGGTTCTGAGCTGTGTACAGAGTGCAGGGTTCAGGATTCTAGGATGAGCTATGTACAGAGTGCAGGGTTCTGGGATGAGCTGTGTACAGAGTGCAGGGTTCTGGGATGAGCTGTGTAAAGAGTGCAGGGTTCTGGGATGAGCTGTGTACAGAGTGCAGGGTTCAGTGTTCTGGAAGGAGCTATGTACAGAGTGCAGGGTTCTGGGATGAGCTGAGCTGTGTACAGAGTGCAGGTTCTGAGCTGTGTACAGAGTGGAGATTTCTCTGGGATGAGCTGTGTACAGAGTGCAGGGTTCTGGGATGAGCTGTGTACAGAGTGCATGGATCTGGGATGAGCTGTGTACACAGTGCAGGGTTCTGGGATGAGCTATGTACAGAGTGCAGGGTTCTGGGATGAGCTATGTACAGAGTGCAAGGTTCTGGGACGAGCTGTGTACAGAGTGCAGGGTTCTGGGATGAGCTGTGTACAGAGTTCAGGGTTCTGGGAATGAGCTGAGTGCAGGGTTCTGGGGTGAACTGAGTGCAGGGTTCTGGGATGAGCTGAGTGCAGGGTTCTGGGATGAGTTGTAAACAGAGTGCATATTTCTGGAATGAGCTGTGTACAGAGTGCAGGGTTCTGGTATGAGCTGTGCAAAGAGTGCAGGGTTCTGGGATGAGCTATGTACAAATTGCAGGGTTCTGTGGTGATCTGAGTACACAGTGCAGGGTACTGGGATGAGCTATGTACAGAGTGCATGGTTCTGGGAAGAGCTTTGTACAGAGTGCAGGGTTCTGGGAAGAGCTGTGTACAGAGTGCAGGGTTCTGGGATGAGCTGTGTACAGAGTGCAGGGTTCTGGGATGAGCTGAGTGCAGGGTTCTGGGGTGAGCTGAGTGCAGGGTTCTGGGGTGAGCTGAGTGCAGGGTTCTGGGGTGAGCTGAGTGCAGGGTTATGGGATGAGCTGAGTGCAGGGTTCTGTTATGAGCTGTATACAGAGTGCAGATTTCTGGGATAAGCTGTGTACAGAGTGCAGGGTCCTGGGATGAGCTGTGCAAAGTGTGCAGGGTTCTGGGATGAGCTATGTACAAATTGCAGGGTTCTGTGGTGAGCTGAGTACACAGTGCAGGGTACTGGGATGAGCTATGTACAGAGTACAGGGTTCTGGGATGAGCTGCGTACAGAGTGCAGGGTTCTGGGGTGAGCTGTGTACAGAGTGCAGGGTTCTGGGGTGAGCTGTGTACAGAGTGCAGGGTTCTGGGATGATCTGAGTGCAGGGTTCTGGGATGAGCTGAGTGCAGGGTGCTGGGGTGAGCTGAGTTCGGGGTTCTGGGGTGAGCTGAGTGCAGGGTTCTGGGATGAGTGAGTGCAGGGTTCTGGGATAAGATGTGTACAGAGTGCATATTTCTCGGATGAGCTGTGTACAGAGTGCATATTTCTGGGATAAGCTGTGTACAGAGTGCAGGGTTCTGGGATGATCTGTGCAAAGAGTGCAGGGTTCTGGGATGAGCTATGAACAAATTGCAGGGTTCTGTGGTGAGCTGAGTACACAGTGCAGGGTACTGGGATGAGCTATGTACAGAGTGCAGGGTTCTGGGATGAGCTGCGTATAGAGTGCAGGGTTCTGGGATGAGCTGCGTACAGAGTGCAGGGTTCTGGGATGAGCTGTGTACAGAGTGCAGGGTTTTGGGATGATCTGAGTGCAGGGTTCTGGGATGAGCTGAGTGCAGAGTTCTGGGGTGAGCTGAGTTCGGGGTTCTGGGGTAAGCTGAGTGCAGGGTTCTGGGATGAGCTGAGTGCAGGGTTCTGGGATGAGATGTGTACAGAGTGCATATTTCTCGGATGAGCTGTGTACAGAGTGCATATTTCTGGGATGAGCTGTGTACAGAGTGCAGGGTTCTGGGATGAGCTGTGCAAAGAGTGCAGGGTTCTGGGATAAGCTATGTACAAATTGCAGGGTTCTGTGGTGAGCTGAGTACACAGTGCAGGGTACTGGGATGAGATATGTACAGAGTGCAGGGTACTGGGATGAGCTATGTACAGAGTGCATGGTTCTGGGATGAGCTTTGTACAGAGTGCAGGGTTCTGGGATGAGCTGTGTACAGAGTGCATATTTCTGGGATAAGCTGTGTACAGAGTGCAGGGTTCTGGGATAAGCTGTGTACAGAGTGCAGGGTTCTGGGATGAGCTGTGCAAAGAGTGCAGGGTTCTGGGATGAGCTATGTACAAATTGCAGGGTTCTGTGGTGAGCTGAGTACACAGTGCAGGGTACTGGGATGAGCTATGTACAGAGTGCAGGGTTCTGGGATGAGCTTTGTACAGAGTACAGGGTTCTGGGATGAGCTGCGTACAGAGTGCAGGGTTCTGGGATGATCCGAGTGCAGGGTTCTGGGATGAGCTGAGTGCAGGGTTCTGGGGTGAGCTGAGTTTGGGGTTCTGGGGTGAGCTGAGTGCAGGGTTCTTTGATGAGCGGAGTGCAGGGTTCTGGGATGAGATGTGTACAGAGTGCATATTTCTCGGATGAGCTGTGTACAGAGTGCAGGGTTCTGGGATGAGCTGTGCAAAGAGTGCAGGGTTCTGGGATGAGCTATGTACAAATTGCAGGGTTCTGTGGTGAGCTGACTACACAGTGCAGGGTACTGGGATGAGCTATGTACAGAGTGCAGGGTACTGGGATGAGCTATGTACAGAGTGCATGGTTCTGGGATGAGCTTTGTACAGAGTGCAGGGTTCTGGGATGAGCTGTGTACAGAGTGCAGGGTTCTGGGATGAGCTGTGTACAGAGTGCAGGGTTCTGGGATGAGCTGTGTACAGAGTGCAGGGTTCTGGGATGAGCTGAGTGCAGGGTTCTGGGGTGAGCTGAGTTCAGGGTTCTGGGGTGAGCTGAGTGCAGGGTTCTGGGGTGAGCTGAGTGCAGGGTTCTGGGGTGAGCTGAGTGCAGGGTTCTGGTGTGAGCTGAGTGCAGGGTTATGGGATGAGCTGAGTGCAGGGTTCTGGGATGACCTGTGTACAGAGTGCATATTTCTGGGATGAGCTGTGTACAGAGTGCAGGGTTCTGGGATGAGCTGTGCAAAGAGTGCAGGGTTTTGGGATGAGCTATGTACAAATTGCAGGGTTCTGTGATGAGCTGAGTACACAGTGCAGGGTACTGGGATGAGCTATGTACAGAGTGCAGGGTTCTGGGATGAGCTTTGTACAGAGTACAGGGTTCTGGGATGAGCTGCGTACAGAGTGCAGGGTTCTGGAATGAGCTGTGTACAGAGTGCAGGGTTCTGGGATGATCTGAGTGCAGGGTTCTGGGATGAGCTGAGTGCAGGGTTCTGGGGTGAGCTGAGTTCGGGGTTCTGGGGTGAGCTGAGTGCAGGGTTCTGGGATGAGCTAAGTGCAGGGTTCTGGGATGAGATGTGTACAGAGTGCATATTTCTCGGATAAGCTGTGTACAGAGTGCATATTTCTGGGATGAGCTGTGTCCAGAGTGCAGGGTTCTGGGATGAGCTGTTTAAAAAGTGCAGGGTTCTGGGATGAGCTGTGTACAGAGTGGCTTGTTTACAAGTTAAAAACTGTTTTTTTTACTAGAAAATTACTTAGAACCTTCAATCATTATACATTTTTTTTTTCTAACACCCTAGAGAATAAAATGGCGGTTGTTGCAATACTTTGTCACACCGTATTTGCGCAGCGGTCTTACAAGCGTACTTTTTTTGGAAAAAATACACTTTTTTAAATTAAAAAATAAAACAACAGTAAAGTTAGCCCAATTTTTTTTTATATTGTGAAAGATAATGTTACGCTGAGTAAATTGATACACAACATGTCACGCTTCAAAATTGCACCCGCTCGTGGAATGGCGACATCCCTTGTAATAGAAATAAAGCATGACAGGGCCTCTTGAACATGAGATCTGGGGTCAAAAAGACCTATCTCATATTTACACTAAAATGCAATAAAAAAAAGCTAGCAGCTTGAAGATGGAGCGCAGCTGCCACGTCCCTTGCAGCCTGTACGATCAGGAAACGCTTCTTACCATCCAGCGGTATCGTATCGAGCACAGTGCACTCACCAAGCAGGAACGGACTGACAAACTGATGATTACCCCCATGCTGGGATTTAACCAATGCCTACATATGACTTCACAAATGTGAGTTGCCTGTATTAAAGTGTTATTAAACTTGTCCTATATCTGCACCCAGAGGCGCCTCTCCCCTTGTGTCTATTTCAGTGTACCGGAACATGGTTTCTGTTCCCCCCTGATGGTAGCCCTGAGTGCGGGTCCCCTTATTACCATCCCATATGGTCCTTGGACTTTTTAATATATTACAAGACTATGGACTCTTGCTATTTCACTTGTGCGTAAATTATTATGCTTTTAACTCATGCTTTTTGACACTGCAGGATACCTATTGCTCTAGTTTCCCTTGCCTTTACTTGTATATTGGATGCAGTTCATCAAGTGTTATATGCACCACCACTCAAAAGGAACAAAGTAATACAATCATTGTGCTTACTGTTTAAAACCACTACTTTATTTAAAAGCTTGAATAATATGCACCCACATGTATACTGCATGTGCACTTAAATCCAGTGCACACAGAATCAAGGCAACAATATATCAGCTACTGGCCCCTTAAGGAGCTAAAAGATTGGCTTCACCACTCCTAATATTGTTGACATCACTTCAGGTAACGTGATGATGTCATGGGCTCCGACAATTTTTTTTACTGACGACTCCATATCAACACAACTGGGTATAGGCCCCCTATGCTTCCAGGACTATAACTCATAAATTTGAGCCCACCAGCAGCTCTACGTTCTTCTCTTTTCCCCCTATGCGTACGACCTAGAAATGCTCCTCTACCTGGCTGGTTAAGGGCTGGCCGGCCGTCTGTCCATGCGTGTGGGTTTAGGCTGGACGTGGTCCCTGGTGTCTCGGCTAAATGACCCATAATCCAAGGAGTCATGCTGCTGGTCCTCCGGTGGCTTTTATGACAGCTAACAGCCTTGTCTGGGATCTGCTGGGTCCATGTGAAGTGGGCAGCAATGTCAGCAGAGTCTCTATAGGCACCCTGACCCACGCTGTGCCGGTGTTTTCAGTCGGATGGCGGAGGTTGGGTGAGCTAACTTAAAAATGCTTTGTATCCAAATGAATGCTGCATTGCTGGGTTTTGTCACTTGCTTTCGGCAGCCACTGCACATACCCCCAGCTCCTGAACAGGTAGTACTCTGCATAACAGGTGCACAAAGTAATACTTTGTCTGTTCACATGTGGCATTAACCTGTTGGTGGCTTCTCATGTTTTCTGTACCGCTGTACCCAAATATTATTGATGGGTTTTTTTCCCCACAAATAGAGCTTTCTTTTGGTGGTATTTGATCAACTCTGCAGTTTTTATTTTTTGCGCTATTAACAAAAAAAGAGTGTAAATTAAAAAAAAATAATGATTTTTTACTTTCTGCTATAAAACATACCCAATAAAAAAATTTTTAAAACATAAAATTTCTTCATTAATTTAGGCCAATATGTATTCTGTTACATATTTATGGTAAAAACTATGGGATATTTGTAAGGCATTTTTATTTATTTAGTAATGGCGGCAATCAGCGATTTTTAGCGGGACTGCGACATTGCAGCGGACAAATCTAAAACCTAACTGACACCTTTGACACTTTTTTGGGGACCAGTGACATTATTACAGTGATCAGTGCTAAATATATGCACTGTTACTATACTAATGACACTAGCAGGGAAGGGGTTAACACCAGGGGGGATCAAAGGGTTAAGTGTGTCACTAGGGGGTGCTTTCTAACTGTGTGGGAATTAGGGTCCCTTTAAACCCAAACACATATGAATTACACAGGCTGATTTAATGCAGATAAGGCATTAATCAGCTATAGACCCTATGTAATTCATATGTTTCGGTTTTAACGGGATGAGGTGGCAACTCTAGTGGGGGTTGCTCTGACTGGGTGAAGACAGAGATTCATGTTCCTGCTTAGCAGGAACACAAGATCTCCATTTTCTACCATGTCAGAACGGCAATCTGCCTTGTTTACATAGGCAGATCGGCGTTCTGCCTCTTTGGGGGAACAATCACAGGTGGCCGGCAGACTCGCTGATTGGCATCCCCTGTGTCCAATCAGCGAGCGTTGCGCCTCCAGCAGGGCGCACGCACCTTTCAGTGGTTATTGCGTGAAATGACGTACAGATACAATGTTTTGCGCAATAGAGCCGATTTGTCACAGTACATCTACAATACACGGTCAGCAAGTGGTTAAGTGGCATGCACAACCCTGTGAAAAGGTTATCTATTCTGGTAATGAACAGTCTCAGAGCAAAACAGCCCTCTTCAGGTTCTTCAAAAAGAAGACGCAGATGAACATGACTGTATAAATCTTGCTTTGTTCAAGCAATCAGAGATGAGGAGGTCACCTGAATCCCGGATCTGCAGCCCTGGTTTCACAGCGTTCAACATATATCCTCAGAAGTCCAAGAGGAAGTCACAAGATCTGTGACGAAACCGGTAGGAGGAGCCTGATTGTCTTATGTGTGGGAAGCAGGAAGTGGTCTGCAGAGGAGGCATAGGATATACTGAACGCTGTGAAACTGGGGCTGCGGATCTGGCATTCAAGTGACCCTATCCCCCCTCACTACGACAGCACTACAGCACTTTACAAGCATTGTTTTTATTATGCAAATGTGAGTTGAATGTAAATTGAGTGTTTTTTAAAGAATAAACATTTCTCAGATGGTATCACACTATTGTATGCCTCTATCATTTTCCCTATGTGGCATATGTGAGGAGGCTTGGTGGAAATGACCAGGAGATACTGGTATCCTTTTAAAGCTGGGCTATTATCAGGAGCAGGAGGTGACCAGTGTGGAGCATCAGCATACAGAAGCAAGTATACTTATAGGAGACATAAGGATGATCCTAACTGCTGATAACAACTATAGGCTTACTTTCTAAGCCCTTAAGGTGCCGTTACAACTGATCGGGGAGGAGTGCACATTGCATGAAGACACCTTATCACTTTATTCTTATTCATTTTCAGTTTTATGGACTTTGTTTACCATCTATATATCATTATTGCCTGTGTGTGATTTACGGAGCACTAGCACTTTATAGTATATTTAACTTTTATTGCAAGACACTTTTTATGTTACGCATTATATCTATATTGTTTTATAGCACAGGTTTTATTAATTGATGAGTATTAGTAGCGCGTATATATACTTAAGTTTGGCTTCATGCCCCAAGATGATTGTTTGTTCAGTTAAAGGAGACCTAAGCTCCAGTGAGGCAGTTTCCATGCTCACTCCAGAGAGGATAGCTTCTGCATTTCTGTCTGGGAGTCCTGGAAAAACTGGTAAGCCAGCACATAATCCAAGAAGTCAACGAAGAGCTCCATGTCAGGATGCTTTCTGGTATTTTGGGTTTGTGCCACCAAAACATGCCTTATGGGCACTTTGTGGCTCCTCTGTGGACATAGGTACAGCTTTGGTGATGGACATGTGGTCCATTAAGGCAAGCATTTTGGGCCATATTGGAGATCTTTCATCGTTCACATCTCAGATTGAGCCGCAGAAATCACCTCACTCCAGCAGCTCAGGTAGACTCAGTTGAACTCTCGCCCCTGTTCAAGTTGGGTTTCTGGACCAGTGGCCTAAACATGTGGTTGGAAAAACAAAACTAGAGAAACTAAATCTTCTGCAATGTCATTCCCTTCTGATGACCTAGTGGCTGGTGGTGCAGTCAGACACCAGCAAAGTAGTAGGAGAGTCCTACTTTAAGAGCAATGGGCTCAGGGCCAATGGCCCTTTTCAAAGGTTTAAGACAGTGTCCAACATTCTGGGGTTGAGAGCAGCATTTCAGGCTCTTATGCGGCGTACACACGCTCGGACTTTCCGGCGGGATTGTCCACCGGACCTAGTCCAGCGGACAAACCGCCGGACTTTCCAGCGGAGTTCCGCCGGACTTTCCGACCCTGTGGACTTGCCCACACACGCCCGGACTTTTCCGGCGGGACTTTTAAAATGAACGGACTTGCCGACACACGATCGGAAAGTCCGTTCATGTAGAACGTGACTCCAGGTAGACGGGACTAGCGAAGGCAGTGAATGCCGCCGCGCTAGCCCCGTCACCTGGTATGGATTTAAAGGGGAATCCCTATGCCGAAAAAACAGTGTTGGGGATCCCCCCAAATCCATCTCAGACCCTTATCCGAGCACGCAGCCCGGCCGGTCGGGAAAGGGGGTGGGGACGAGCGAGCGCCCCCCCCCCTCCTGAGCCATACCAGGCCATGTGTCCTCAACTTGGGGGGTGCCCTGGGGAAAGGGGGGCCCTGCGGCCCCCCCACCCCAAAGCACCTTGTTCCCATGTTGATGAGGACAAGGGCCTCTTCCCGACAACCCTTGCCGTTGGTTGTCGGGGTCTGCGGGCGGGGGGGCTTATCGGAATCCGGGAGCCACCTTTAATAAGGGGGCCCCCAGATACCGGCACCCCACCCTATGTGAATGAGTAGGGGTACGCGTCCGAGGGTCAGAGCTCAACGGTGGATGGTGGAGCGGACAAGGTGAGTGAGACAGAGAAGGGGTCTAAGGAGCAGACGGCGAGGGACGACATTGTGCGAATGGTGGATGCAGCAAAATGCGAGGTCTACGTTTGTTTCGAGGGACCTCTGGGGGCTCATTTAAAACAGGATATAAGGGAGAAGATTTGGAAGGGGGAATATGTGGAGATTTTCTCCTTGTTGCCCCTGGAAAAATTCAACCTGGATAGGGTGAAGCCAGATAGCAGCAAAAAGGACGATGAAGAGAAAAGGAGGTATCGGCTGATACCTCAGACTTTTGCTAATTGGCTTCAGGCATTCGCCATATTGGCGGGGGTGATTGGAGAGAAGAACCCCGAACATTGTTCGGCGTTGTTCTGTTATATGGACGCCATTGGGGAGGCTTATCGGGTTTATGGGGGAACAGCTTGGCTGCGGTACGACGAACAGTTCCGCCAGCGTAGGGCTGTTCGGCCGGCGTTGAGGTGGGATCATAAGGATATCAGCCTCTGGTTGAGGCTGATGGCTTCAGCTAAGACACCGGCGCAGACATTTCAAGGGGGGGCCGGAGGTAGCCACGCCTCGGGATCTTCGGCCGGAAAGAAGTGGGGAGTGTGTTGGCAATTCAATGAGGGGGCCTGTAAATTTGGTGGTACCCATTCACCTAAGGAAAAAAGTGTAAATAAAAATTGACACAATTTTTTAGAATATTTTTTTGCACAGCTCCGGGGGTCTTCTTCCGTCTTGGGGGGTCTTCTTGCCGGACTTTCTGCTTCGTTGCCGCTGTCGTCGTTGTCTGGGAGTCTCGTTCCGCCTTCGGGGGTCTTGTCCCGTTCTTCGGTTCTTCTTGCTGCTGTCGCCGCCTTCTGCGTCGTCTTCTTCTTCTTCTTCCGATGTTGACTCGTCGCTCTCTCTGGCCGGAATGGCTCAGACACGCGGTGTTGTGACTTATATAGGGACAAGGGGCCAAGTCTGAACTTAAAACTTAGTCCGCCGGACATTTGAGAGGAAAAAGACAATCCCGCGGGAAAGTCCGCTTGTGTGTACATGGCCTTAGACTTCAGTCACCTCATTCTAGGTGAACCTGTCCTGGTAAAGTTAGACAGCACAATGAGTGTGGCCTACATCTGGAAACAAGGCTCAGTCTCTCCCTCCTGAAGGAGCTTTCTCCGATTCTAGAATCTGCCCAAGTCAGTATGTGATGGAATTTCCCTACACTCCTCTTGAGTGCGTTTGTCATATATCACTTCCTCCCGGTCTGGATACGGATCTCAGATATTCCAATCGCTCCCAAGCACCAAACGAGACAACACTTGCTTAGCTACTTAACATGGACTGTTTTATTAGAACCACTGACAAGTATTTATATACAGTAGAAGAGGAGGTCCCCCCTCCTGCTCATATTACTCTAACAATACACCTGTAACAACTTAACATAAACTAATTAACTAATCCCTTTAAGCAGCCGATGTGACTCAGGATTTCACTACAGGTCAGACTTGTTGTCACCAAGCTAAACACAGTTGATTATAAATTATCATAATTACATCCACAAGACATTTTATCACAATAGCAGGAGACCACCAGTAACAGACGGACCGTCTACTACATTGTACAGAGGACAATGTGATCAGCTCTCTCAATTAACATCTTGAGTTCATGACACTAGCATCTGACAGTGTGTGTCCCAACAGCATGAGACAACACACATTATATATACACATATATACAGCATTGAATCTGTCTGGGGTTGGGGTTCTCCTTCACCCTGTGCCCCTTAAAACCCAGGGCCCATAATCGGTTGGTAGGAGGCTCGCATTTAGTCCTCTCAAAAAGCCTGTGTCCTGGCTAGGTCTGTCACACAGTCTTCTGCAGCTATCTGTGGCCTATGTGCCTGGTCGGAAGATTCTTTAGGCACACTATTTGTCCAGTACAATTCTGGATAACAATGAATGGTCCAGACAACTGCGAGTCTTTCAAGAACTAACAGAGCTTTGTATTTTCTTCCAGAGGTAGACCTGTTCACATCCCCAGTCAACACCAAGTTGCAGAAGTTCTATTCCAGGGTCCAAAATCCGCAAACAACCGGGGTGGAGATGCTGATCGCAGAGTGGACCTCCAAGACAGCTTATGCCTGTCTACCACTTCCTCTGATTCTCAGATTCCAGCTGAGGCTGTGGCAGGGGGAGGTGACAGTTCTGATGATGATCCCAGATTGGGCAAAGGGGCCTTGGTACTGTCTGCTCCTTCTAATGATCGACTCCCTCTGCCTGTAAGATCGAATCTTCTCTAAAGTCCCATTGGTCCAGCACACGAAAAGCTCAAGGTGATGGCTTGGGTCTTGAGAGGAAGAGGCTAATAAATCTCGAATGCTCTGTAAAGGTTGTGAATACTCTTCCGAAATCAAGTTTATACCTATAGTAGGATATGGCATAAACTCACAGGATTACTGCTGATAAAGATTTCTTGGCTGTCACTAGGGATGAGCCGAACACCCCCGGGTTCAGTTCGCACCAGAACCTTCGAACGGACCGAAAGTTTGCGCAAATTTTCGAACCCTATTCGTTATAATGGACACGAACGTTCGAAATCAAAATTGCTAATTACAACGGCCAATATGCATGTTAATGTCATAAAACAGGTTTGGGGACCCGGGTCCTGCCCCAGGGGACATATATCAATGCAAAAAGAACTTTTAAAAACTAACATTTTTTCGGGAGCAGTCATTTTAATGATGCATAAAGTGAAAAAAAAAAAGTGAAATTTTCCTTTAAATATGGTACCTGGGGGGTGTCTAAAGTATGCCTGTGAAGTGGCATGTGTTTCCCATGTTTAGAACTGTCCCTGCACAAAATGACATTTGTAAAGGAAAAAAAGAAGCCATTTAAAACCACTTGCGGCTTTAATGTCATGTCTTGTCCTGGCCGCCATATGGCTGAAAATCCTTGAGAAAAATGGCATGGCTACCCCATCACCCCCCCCCCCCCCCCCACCCCAGCCCCTTTGGGTCTTGTATGGATATTAAGGGGGACCCCGCACCCAAAATAAAACCCTATACTTACAACCCTATATACTCTGAACAGCAGTATATAGGTGGTGCAAACAAGACACGGACTGTAGGTTTGTTCTTAAGTAGAATCTGAACAGGTACATTATGAAGTGTAGCTCCATCCCAAAAAAATCTATTTTTAAGCTTTTTGGAGAACATAGGGAGGGGTTATCACCCCTGTAACATTTGCTGTCTTTGCACATCTGTTCAGAACATTTCACCTCACTTTCCGTCCCAATGACAAATGTTTTTGGAAAAGTGGGGTTTTAATTGAAACAAGGATTGGTGATAAAGCATCAGTGGAGAGGAGATACCTTTTTACCAAATTAAATCTAACAGGATAGAATTTCCCTTCCTAGGGGTAGATTTCCTCTCACTTTCTGTTTTCTCTTTCCGTTTGCAAGTAGGAGTCGTTTGTAAGTTGGATGTTTGAAAGTAGGGGCCTGGCGTATATACTCTGCAGAAATTTGCCCTATTAGATGTTGGTGTAGCCACAAGACTGGTGGGCACAGGAATGGGCCCTGCTGTGAGTTAATAGATCAAGATTTGTACTTGCATGCACCTGTTGAACCGGGCAGAAAAATTGGGCCTTTGGTGGTGGTGGTGGTGGTGGACGGTGTTGCCACAAGACTGTAAGCCCTCACAGTTACTCTTGGTGGGTGCAGGAATGGGCCCTGCTGTGAGTTATTAGATCAAGATTTGTAATTGCATGCACCTGTTGAACAGGGCAGAAAAATTGGGCCTTTGGTGGTGGTGGTGGTGGTGGTGGACGGTGTTGCCACAAGACTGTAAGCCCTCACAGTTACTCTTGGTGGGTGCAGGAATGGGCCCTGCTGTGAGTTATTAGATCAAGATTTGTAATTGCATGCACCTGTTGAACAGGGCAGAAAAATTGGGCCTTTGGTGGTGGTGGTGGACGGTGTTGCCACAAGACTGTAGGCCCTTATAGTTACTCTTGGTGGGCGCAGGAATGGGCCCTGCTGTGAACTATTAGATCAAGATTTGTAATTACACGCCCCTGTTAAACAGGGGCTGAAAAATTGTGCCTTAGGCATTGGTGCTGGTGCCACAACACTGCAACCCCTCACAGATACTGTACTCTTAGTACAGCAATGAGACCTGTTGCAAAGCATTGCCTAAAAATTGTAATTACACGCCCCAAGAGGGGCTGAAAAATTGTGCCTTAGGCACTGGTGCTGGTGCCACAACACTGCAACCCCTCACAGATACTGTACTTGGAGCACAGCAGTCACACCTGTTGCGAAGCATCTTTTTAAAAAATTGTAATTACACGCCCCTGTTATACAGGCAGTAGCGGAACTACCAGGGTCGCAGCAGTCGCACTTGCGACTGGGCCCGGCATTCTGCTACTGTGGGAGGGGCCCCAAGACGGCAAGAAGTACAGCATGGACGCTGAGTGAAGAGCTCACCCCAGGCGCTCTTAATCTGTGAGGTGAGGAGGGGGGGGGAGCGAGGGACGTACACGGAGCTTCTGAATCTTCTCCTGCCTGACAGCAGAGATTGTTCTCACTGTTTGCACGATGTGCCGATTCCCCAGCGCTGTAGTTCCAGTTACACTAACTGTGTCTTATCTCTGTTTCTTCCTGCAGCTAGTAATCAGTCCCCTCCAGCCCTCAGCATGTTCTCTTCCTGTTTCACTTCACCACCTTCTTTGGTCACATTTGATTCGCTCTTCTTCTCCACCAGTCTGCATCTATCTCTACCTTGTCTGCACAATTGTGCAGTAAGTTAGCAGCGATCCTCCTGAACTTTTTTTTCCTGTTACCTTTATCCCTTCTCTTCTCCTATCTGCTTAACCCCCCATAAATCTGCATTACACATCCCTGCAGCAGCCCCCCTCCCCCACCAGCTCTGGACATTGCACACTCCCATATATCTGACACCCTTTCCATCCCAGTTTACTCCTCTAACTGTACTGTCCCTCCTATACTGTAGCCTTAGCACTTTCTCTGCCCTTCCTCATAAACACATACTACTTAGACCCCCACCTATTCACTATTTTCTTATCGATAAGGCCCTTTTTCCACGGGCAGGCTCTGCCAGAAGTCCACCTGCTGATCCCACCTGAGCAAGCAGATGGCTAGTCCGTGTCCAATCCGCTTATGCAGAGTGGTCACAGACACAGCCTTTTCTTCTCGATAGACAGGCGGTCCGTTTACACCCAACTGCAATGTAATCCCATCCAAGACGTATGGGGAACTGATCCCTATCCGTCTGTTTTTAGCAGATCAGATTGGATGCAGGCAGATGTAAACAGGCGCATGTCTGTTTACACCTGCTACTCCATAGGAGGAGAATGTAGTGTCCAGTCGGGTCTGCCTGAAAAACTGACAGTCTGACCCAATCAGTCCACTCCTGTGAAAGGGGCCCAATAGTGGACTCACGTCAATGTGCTGCAGTTTGGGCGGGGTATGGGTGATTATATGAAAAGTTTACATGCGTTTTCACGAGGGTATATCAAATTCCTGCATGCTGCATATTTGCTGTGCTTTCACAAAACTCACTGCCTATTAGAATTCAATGGGAGCGCAGCTATAACTGCATGTAAAGCACCCACACAATCCTGCTGCGTCCAAACTGCAGCACACTGATGTGAGCCCACTATATGGCTAGGTTCACACCTTTGCATGTCAGCAATGTGCACAAAATTGTGGCTTTCCTGACACACACAGAAACAAACTGGCCTTTAGTAGTCACACAGCAGTGTCATTAATTGTTAATGACACCCCAACACATCTGCTAACCCATGCATTTTCACACGCACCAAACCACATGGTGTCTCTATCTCAAAAGTGAGCTATCGGGGGTCTGTTTAGAGCCCTGATGTTTCATCAAATGGCTGTTAAACATGTAAAAAAATGTCAATAAAAAAATTCTGTTTAAAAAAATGTAAAAAAAAATAAGGGCTTGCTTTAGTCTCTGAAGAGCAATCTACATTCAGATTGCTCTTCATAGATCATTTTACAGGCAGTAAGGAGGTGTTGTATTGCCTCTGCGCTGCCTGCTTTAACCCTTTCAATCCTGCACTAGCATGCCATAACCATGTGCATTGCATGCAGTTGTGGGGCGCTTCCAGAGCAGCACTATTCACTTGAATGGGTCAAGTTCAGCAGGGGGTATAATTCATACTGCATGCCACTGGGATCAGTGGGGAAGTGCCCTGGGCCCGGACGGAAGGGCCCCAGGACCAATGGAAAAGGGGGGGGGGGGGGTCAGGGGGGCCCTTCATGGTTTCTTGCACCCAGGGCCCTGAAGGTTCTAGTTACGCTTCTGTATACAGGGGCTGAAAAATTGTGCCTTAGGCATTGGTGCTGGTGCCACAACACTGCAACCCCTCACAGATATTGTACTCTGAGCACAGCAATGAGACCTGTTGCAAAGCATTGCCTAAAAATTGTAATTACACGCCCCAACAGGGGCTGAAAAATTGTGCCTTAGGCACTGGTGCTGGTGCCACAACACTGCAACCCCTCACAGATACTGTACTTGGAGCACAGCAGTCACACCTGTTTCGAAGCATCTTTTTAAAAAATTGTAATTACACGCCCCTGTTATACAGGGGCTGAAAAATTGTGCCTTAGGCATTGGTGCTGGTGCCACAACACTGCAACCCCTCACATATACTGTACTCTGAGCACAGCAATGAGACCTGTTGCAAAGCATTGCCTAAAAATTGAAATTACACGCCCCAACAGGGGCTGAAAAATTGTGCCTTAGGCACTGGTGCTGGTGCCACAACACTGCAACCCCTCACAGATACTGTACTTGGAGCACAGCAGTCACACCTGTTGCGAAGCATTTTTTTAAAAAATTGTAAGTACACGCCACTGTTATACAGGGGCTGAAAAATTGTGCCTTAGGCACTGGTGTGGTGGCATGGATCATTGAGGAGGAGGAAGAGGATAGTCAATGAACATAACAGGACAGTCACTCAGCATCAGCATAGGCAGTCTTGAAGGGATGTGACATTATAAATTATTCAGTTATATCCGCTTCAGGTGCCTGGTAGCTGGGGGTGATCCAAGACTGATTCATTTTTATGAAGGTCAGTCGATCAACCGAGTCGGTGGACAGGCGCACCCTATGATCGGTGACAAATCCTCCAGCAGCACTGAATGTGCGTTCGGAAAGAACGCTGGATGCAGGACAGGCCAGTAGCTCAATTGCATACTGTGCAAGCTCTGGCCAGTGATCCATCCTCAGGACCCAGTAAGCCAGAGGATTTTCGGTGGGAAAGGTGTCCAAGTCTGACCTTGCCCCTAGGTATTCCTGCACCATGTATATCAGACGCTGGCGATGGTTGCTGGAACCGATCATACCTTGGGGCTGCGGACTAAAAAAATTTCTGAACACATCGGTCAGATGTCCACCTTCCCCACCGCTCCTTCTGCTACTGACCGAAGCCTCAGCAACTCGTCGTCCAGGACCAGGAGTTTGTAACCTCCCAGTTTCTGGGAACGCGTTGCACAGAACTTTCTGCAAGGCCTCCCTGAGATGTCTCATCCTCTGCTCCCTCTGCGACGGCAAGATAAGGTCCGCAACCTTACCCTTGTACCGTGGATCAAGGAGAGTGGCCAGCCAGTAATGGTCCCTCTCCTTGATCCGAAGAACACGAGGATCCTTCCGCAGGCTTTGCAGGATCAGGGAGGCCATGCTACGTAGGTTAGCTGAGGCATTCGGTCCGGAGTCTTCTGGGTCACTGAGGATGACATGATCGCCAGACACCTCCTCCCAGCCACGTACAAGTCCACTGGTTTGTTGGGACTGTACATCATCCCTAAAAGACTGCTGCTGCTGAGTGCCAGGCTCCACCTCCATGCTCACACATCCTCCTCCTCCTCCTCCTCCTCCTCCTCCTCCTCCTCATCCTCTTCCTGTGTGATGGGTGGGACAGAAGGAACACTGTCTGGATAAAGGGGGCCTTGAGAGTCCTGCTCTTCCTGCCTCTGTTCTGCCTCAAGTGCCCTGTCCATTATCCCACGCAGCGTATGCTCCAACAGGTGGACAAGAGGTACAGTGTCACTGATGCATGCACTGTCACTGCTCACCATCCTCGTGGCCTCCTCAAATGGTGAGAGGACAGTGCATGCATCCCTGATCATGCTCCACTGGCGGGGGGAAAAAAAGCCAAGCTCCCCTGACCCTGTCCTGGTGCCGTAGTTGCAAAGGTACTCATTGATGGCCCTCTGCTGCGTGTGCAGTCGCTGCAGCATGGCCAACGTTGAGTTCCACCTGGTGGGCATGTCACATATTAGGCGGTTTTTGGGCAGGTTCAGCTCCTTTTGCAGCTCAGTCAGCCGAGCACTGGCATTATAAGATCGGCAGAAATGCACACAGACTTTCCTGGCCTGCCTCAGGACATCCTGTAAGCCTGGGTACCTGCCTAAGAACCGCTGCACCACCAGGTTGAGGACGTGAGCCATACAGGGCACATGGGTGAGCTGCCCCTGTCGCAGGGCGGAGAGGAGGTTGGTGCCATTGTCAGAAACCACCATTCCTGGCTTAAGCTGGCGTGGCGTCAACCACCTCTCGGCCTGCCCCTGCAGAGCTGCCAGAACCTCTGCCCCAGTGTGGCTCCTGTCCCCCAAACACACCAGCGCAAGCACGGCATGGCATCTTTTTGCCTGCGTACTCGCGTAGCCCCTTGTACGCCTACGGAGCACCGCTGGTTCCGAGGACAGAGCACTGGAGGAAGAAGAAGAGGAGGGGGTGGAGGAGAGAGGTGTGTCACAACCAGTAGTAGTAGCATTTTGGAGGCGTGGTGGCGGAACAACCTCCAACACTACTGCACCTTGTCCTGCATCCCTCCCAGCTGCCAATAGAGTGACCCAATGGGACGTGAAAGAAAGATAACGTCCCTGTCCATGCCTGCTGGACCATGAGTCAGCGGTAATATGCACCTTACCGCTGACCGCCCTGTCCAGCGAGGCATGGACATTGCCTTCCACATGCCGGTAGAGAGACGGAATCGCCTTCCGTGAGAAAAAGTGGCGTTTGGGAACCTGCCACTGAGGAACCACACATTGAACAAACTCACGGAAGGGGGCCGAGTCTACCAACTGAAAAGGCAGCAGTTGAAGTGCTAGCAATTTAGCCAAGCTAGCATTCAACCGCTGGGCATGTGGATGGCTGGGAGTATACTTCTTTCGACGGTCCAGCAGCTGGGGCAGGGAAATTTCCCTGCTACAATCGGACGTCGGTGTACTGCAAGTACTTGGTTGTGACACACCTAATTCTACACCTTCAGTCCTCTCAGAGCAGCTTTCAGAGAGGACTGAAGATATAGTGGGGATGGAGATCCCAGCTCATGAGGAGCAAGGAGAGGTCTGCTTTGTTCTTTGGTGTGGGTCTTTTATGTGTGCTTGCCAACGAGCTGCATGGCAGGTCGACATATGTCTGCTCATGCTTGTGGTGCCCAAGCGGCTGATGTTTTGGCCACGCGAGATACTCTTGAGACAAATGTTGCAAATAGCAGTGGTGCGATCTGATGCACTCGTCTCAAAAAAGGCCCACACCAAAGAACTTTTGTGATAACGTGCAGAGGCAGCGCCCTGCACAGGCGAGGCTCTGTGGTGTGGTACAGTTGCTGTGCTGGCCTCTAGCTGGCCTCCAGGGGGCATCCTGCCTCGTTGGACATGTGACGCCGCATCCTCCTCCTCCTCCTCCTCCTCCTCTCTCCCTTCAGGCACCCACGTGGAGTCAGTGACCTCATCATCCCTCCCTCTTCACCACTAGAGCAAACCTGGCAGTAAGCTGCAGCTGGTGGAACAGTACTGCCAGATTGCTGTCCTTCAGCATCCCCTCTCTCTGCACGCACACTACTGACTTCCTCAAGCTGGGTATCATCATCCGAGCCTTCGAATCGTTGGGCATCCTCCTGGAGCATGTACCCAACACTGTGCTCAAACAGTTCGGGGGACTCCTCAGGAGGACATGGTGGGTCTAGGGAAGGGGTGGCTGATGATGCCATTGAGTACGCGTTGGCAGCTGTTCTGCCAGTACCCTCAGCCTGGGTGAGAGAGGATGAGGAGGATGAGGAGGGCTTGGTCATCCATTCTACCAAGCCTTCGGCATGATGCGGCTCCACATGTCCAGCTGCCGAAAACAAAGACAAGCGTGTCCCATGGCCATGTGCTGATGACGATGCACGACCACGTCCACGGCCAGCACTGTTGTCTCTAGAAACAGAGCCTTCCTGTCCTGTGTTCTTGCCTCGGCACGCTCTGCCTCTCCTTGGCGGTCTTCCAGCCATTGTAGTCGGTAGTGTATATAGTATAAAAAATAGAGCTCCTATGTGTGCTCACAACACACTGTAGGTCCTATGGGTGCTGACACTAACACACTATAGGTACTATGTGTGCTGCTGACAAGAAAATATAGGAGCTCTGTGTGCTGCCACTAACACACTAGAAGTCCTATGGGTGCTGCTGACACAATAGGTAAAATATGTGTGCTGCTGTCAAGAAAATATAGGAGCTCTGTGTGCTGCCTGCCACTAACACACTAGAAGTCCTATGGGTGCTGCTGAGAAGAAAATATAGGAGCTCTGTTTGCTGCCACTAACACACTAGAAGTCCTATGGGTGCTGCTGAGAAGAAAATATAGGAGCTCTGTTTGCTGCCACTAACACACTAGAAGTCCTATGGGTGCTGCTGAGAAGAAAATATAGGAGATTTGTGTGCTGCCACTAACACACTAGAAGTCCTATGGGTGCTGCTGAGAAGAAAATATAGGAGCTCTGTGTGATGCCACTAACACACTAGAAGTCCTATGGGTGCTGCTGAGAAGAAAATATAGGAGCTCTGTGTGATGCAACTAACACACTAGAAGTCCTATGGGTGCTGCTGAGAAGAAAATATAGGAGCTCTGTGTGATGCCACTAACACACTAGAAGTCCTATGGGTGCTGCTGAGAAGAAAATATAGGAGCTCTGTTTGCTGCCACTAACACACTAGAAGTCCTATGGGTGCTGCTGAGAAGAAAATATAGGAGCTCTGTTTGCTGCCACTAACACACTAAAAGTCCTATGGGTGCTGCTGAAAAGAAAATATAGGAGCTCTGTGTGCTGCCACTAACACACTAGAAGTCCTATGGGTGCTGCTGAGAAGAAAATATAGGAGCTCTGTGTGCTGCCACTAACACACTAGAAGTCCTATGGGTGCTGCTGAGAAGAAAATATAGGAGCTCTGTGTGATGCCACTAACACACTAGAAGTCCTATGGGTGCTGCTGAGAAGAAAATATAGGAGCTCTGTGTGATGCCACTAACACACTAGAAGTCCTATGGGTGCTGTTGGGGTGCAATGCTGTGCTAACAGCACTGCGGTTGGTACTACTGCAATACTGTACTAACAGTAAGCACGCACCAGACTAATCCCCAGCAGCAGCTAATAACACACTAACTGTGCAATCAGCAGCAATGAACGATCACTAATGATGAATGACTCAGGTAGCAATGGTTTAGCAAAGAAATAGCCAATGGTTTAGCAAAGAAATAGCAATCAAGCAAAGACAGAATCAGCAGACTGCTCTCTCCTAAAGCCGGAACACATGTGACCGGGGCCGACGGCGTGGCGGCCTTTTAAATGGTGGGGCGTGTACTAAAGCCCCTGAGCTTTAATTGGCTACAGGCGTCCTGCCTGTAGCCAATTATTGCTCTCCGAGTTTCCGGCGCTGTGATTGGCCAAGCATGCGGGGTCACAGTGCATGCTTGGCCAATCATCAGCCAGCAATGCACTGCGCCGGCCGCGCCGGCCGCAATGCATCGCGGGGCCGCTCGCATCACACGAATGTGATGCGAACGGCCCAAATAGTTCTGGGCTCGCCGAGCGAGCGAACGCCCGGTGCTCGATTCGAACGTGGGTTCGAATCGAGCACCGGGCCCATCGCTAGCTGTCACATTCTGAAGTTTCTGCAGGTGGGGCTTGATTTAGGTCTATGGTTAAGTATAGGCCTACATTTCAGCTATCTCTTCCTTCACTAGCATACAGTGGGCATCCAACACATAATTATATTGTTTTTCAAAATTTAATTTGGTTGAAGCCTCAGATTGTGGTTTCCGAAGTGGGATCTCCCATTGGTGTTGAATGTTTTTCATCAGGTTCCTTCAATCACCCAGTGGTACCTCTCACTGAAAACTGCTTTCCTGGTGGCAATTACATCAGCATGGTAGCAAAGTACATCAGCCAGAAGAGAGTCGGTATTAGCGGCCTTGGGGTTTAAAGAACCCATACTCACGTTCTTCCTGGACAGGGTGGTACTCATACTAATGCTCGAATTTGTGCCTGAAGTGACCTTCAGAGTCCATATCACACAAGAGGTTGTCCTTCCTATGTTCCTTTTGGGGAGTGCCCAGGAAGTTAGCCCATCAGATGTGGGCCAAGCTTTATAATGTTACATCAAGGCGACTTCTGGCATCAGGAAGTCGGAGCATCTGTTTGTCCAGGTGGAACGCATAATGATTTCATGGCTTCCAACAAGATTATTGCCTCTTGGTTGGTGAAGCTCATCTCCTTGGCCTACAAGTTGAAAGGGTTGGCTGCGCCAGGGGAATCACAGCATTCTTCATTAGAAGGATCTCAACCTTGAGAGTGGCAGCAGGCTGAGTATCCCAGAGACGATCTGCAAGGCAGCTATGTGTGCATTAATATATACAGCATACGTTCATGGCTCACTGCCTTAATGACAGTTGCATTTGGCAGAGGCATCCTGGCTTCTGTTTTTTTTGTTGCCAGAATTAAGGAGTGTGTAGCATTATCCCTTCCCTGTGTGGCAAGTTAGTTCCTAGCTGTGCTGACATTGAGCCGTCAGGAAAACTGAAAATTTAATGAAAGATACTTATTTAATTTTCCTTTCCTGATGAGCTCCATGGCAGCACAGATCCCACCCAGCTTGGTAGGGCTAGTTACAGAATGCTAAAGGCTGCAGGTCGGCTCAAATTTATGAGTTAAGGTCCTGGAAGCATGGGAGGCGGGGCCTATAACCAGCTGTGCTGCCATGGAGCTTGTCAGAAAGAAAAATTATGTAAGTATCTGTCATTCAATTTTCCATTGTTTATAAGGATAGGATAGGAATGGGAAGAAACTAGGACCAGAAGAATCTGACATCATAGCATATCACAGCACTGTTCCAACCAATCACTACCAGAGTATGGCACTGCTAGTGACTGATCTTCCTGGGAATGGTAGATAAGCTCTAGAATGATCCTGGGTTTCAATTGATAGCACGTGACTGGTGTATTGTGGAAGAGTAGTGTCTCTAGTTAGGCTGTTCCTATGCAGTAAGAAGTAGAGAAGAGAGTCCCAGAGCAGAAGGAGAGGAAAGGATTTGCGTAGGGATGGCATGACAGGTGTGGACAGCACAGTCATGCTTTTGGAGAAAAAGTTGTCCCCATTAAGAAAGGGGGAGTGGCTGAAGAGGGGGAGGCACTCGAGTTAGGAAGCTAGGAGGAAGAAAGGGGAGTGACATCATTAGTGAGCGGCGGAGGAGAAGATTCCCACCCACCCTCTCGAGTATGGTTAATTATAATAGGGGCTGTGAGGACAGCTCGTGCTGTGGTTGGGTCTTTGGAGGAGGAGAATATGGATGTTATATGCATATATAACATGGTTGTTACCCATCTGTGGTATGGGGTTAACATAGTTGGTACCCATCTGTGGGATGGGGGTTAACATGTTTGGTACCCATCTGTGGGATGGGGGTTAACATGGTTAGTACCCATCTGTGGGATGGGGGTTAACATGGTTGGTACCCATCTGTGGGATGGGGGTCAACATGGTTGGTACCCATCTGTGGGATGGGGGTTAACATGGTTGGTACCCATCTGTGGGATGGGCTTAACATGGTTGGTACCCATCTGTGGTATGGGGTTAACATGGTTAGTACCCATCTGTGGATGGGGGTTATCAGGTACCTTCCGGTTAACGAGGGGTTAATCAGGAAGGGGTAAAAGGTAGGTCACTGCGAAGTTGAGTACCGTCTCTGGGTCCGGGGGCTTGCGACCGGAGGCCTAAAGTTAAAAGAAGTTTGGCGCAGTGACCAGTGGTGACCAGTGGTGTGGGGTACATACAGTTGGTTAAGAGTTATTTAAAATGTTATTTATTTAATTTTAAGGTAATTGTTAATAAAAGGCCGTCAAGGCCATTTACTCCAAAATCTTGTCATGTCATTTGTGAGGGGATTTGGAGGGGTTAGATATTATGTTTAACGGATGGCTTAAGGTAAGGTGACCAGATTTTTAAAATGAAATCCGGGGACATATTTTTTTTTTACTAGTAATGGCAGCAATCCGCGTCTCATAGCGGGACTGCGATATTGCGGTGGACAAATCGGACACTAATGCCGCGTACACACGACCGGTTTTCCCGTCGGAATAAACTCCAAATGTTTTTTCCGACAGAGTTCTGACGGAGTTCCACTGAAAGTCCGACCGTCTAGAACGTGGTGACGGTACAACACGTACGACGGGACTAGAAAAAATAAGTTCAGTAGCCAATAGCTTCCGTCTCGTACTTACTTCAGAGCATGCGTTGTTTTTGGTCTGTTGGAACAGCATACAGACGAGCGGTTTTCCTGATAGGAAATGGTTCAGTTGTAAATATTTAGAACATGTTCTATTTCTAGGTCCGTCAGAATTTTCGAAAAAAAAAAGTCAGACACACATGATCTGAATATCCTATGAAAAGATTCTGTCAGACTTTTTCTGTCGGACATTCCACTCGTGTGTACGCGGCATTAGTGACATTTTTGACACTTTGCTGGGAACCAGTGACACTAATACAGAGATCAGTGCTAAAAATATGTACTGTCACTATACTAATGACACTGGCTGGGAAGGAGATAACATCTAGGGCAATCAATGGGTTGAAAGTGTGCCTAACAAGTGTTTTCTCACTGTGGGGGAGGTGCTTTTACTAAGGGAAGACATAGATCCCTGTATCTGCTTTGCAGGAACACAGGATCAATGTCTTCCACACTGACAGAATGGTGAACTGCCTTGTTTACATAGGCAGACCACTAGGCGAGTCCGCCGGATCCTCTGATTGGCTCTGATACCCAGAAATGCAGGATCACGTATACACGTGATCCTGCGCAGCGCGACCACCCTGTAGCAGTAAATCTGCCATCAGACGATCGGCAACTGGTTAAGATCATCAGCATTATGATAACTCATAGGCAGCAGGCACTCTATCATGGCTCTGGCTGGTTCTGTCACAGTGTGTCACATAACATGGCTGCTGGGTGCTGATTTTGTTAACTTATGACCAATAAGTGCCTGCTGCCTGTGAGTTCTGATACCATCCATTATGCCAGAGAGACAGACACAGTGCAATGTAGTCTATTCACAGACACCCCCAAAGCACACCTGTGTTGAAGCCTTGAAGGCACTGGCAGCCCCACGATTGGATCTGCTTCCCCTATATTCATGCTGCTGGACATCGTCAGTTGAGCTCAGCTGCCTCTCTCTGCCCATTGCCGCCTCTGCCCATGTGAGCGGAGCTGAATGGGCATGTGCCGGAAACTGAAGAAATAGTCCACCCACTCTGACCAGCACATCATCATTAGAAAGGGACACAGATAAAAAAATACACCCCCCTAAGCTAGTAGGAGCGGGGGTGTGTAATTCTGATTTTTTTTATTCTGCACTGACTGTCTTTGAAAATTGCTCCAGCTCCTGCTGAAGTCAAATCCGGGGACAAAACCGGGGACAGAATTGGTCCGGGGACAGTGTCATCAATCCGGGGACTGTCCCCTGAAACCGGGGACATCTGGTCACCCTAGCTTAAGGGACTGTTAGGTCCTTCACATGTCATGAACTTTGCATGTAAACAACAGGAAATTTAGAATAGATGGAACACCACAACAAATGAATATACACAAAAATATGTTTTAATTTCGACCCTCTTCACATCTATCAACTTCCATTTTTTCTTACATTTTGTAACGTTTGTTTTTGTGCATTTTTTTGCATTTTACATTTTTGTTGCTAACTAATGAGGAATGCTTTTAATGTAGTGATCACGCAGGAATGTGCTTTCTGGTTTTCTGTTTATGGAGTTGAGGAAGTATGACTGATTTGATATCACTGTTTGCAGCTGCTGTAGCAACTGTCCCAGCCTTCATGGTGCACATGGCAAATGAATTGTAGCTGAGCACACAGCAGGTATCCAGGGAAAGTGCTTTTATCCATGGGATGGCAAGCTGCATGTGTTTATCCACTGCATGAAACTGCATGAAAAAAACACAACAAAACAATATGTGCATTTTCATGTGCTTCCAAAGACATCACTGGGCCAGAAACCACATATAAAATCAGACATGCCTCATTTTTTACAATGCAACACAACGCAGCACACAGATGTGAACAGCTTCATTGGACTCAATGTATTTTTGTGACACGCACATTTCTATGCACTGCATAGCGAACATAGAATGCACAGGCACAAGGCCTTCAAGTAGTTTAAAAAAAGACACACTTACAAAATGCCCCAGTGTAAACGGCATAGCATGTTGGATACACCGCTGGGTCTCGAGTTTGCATGAGTGATGGCATCACGTTTTGCACCCCACCCAATGTGTTTCTCTGTAACCAGAGTCTTCAGGGGGTAGAGACCCCTATCCCCTGAAGACACTGGTTACAGAGAAACGCATTGGGTGGGGTGCAACACATGACATCATCATGCATGCTATGTCATGTACAATGGAGCATTTTGTAAATGTCTTCATTTGTTAGGTTTGCAAGATAACTGAAATACATCTGCTGCTCAGTGATTGCAGTATTCTAGTCTGCATCTCCCCAAGGTAATACTTGAAATCTGGCCTGTTAGTGGGTCCTGGGGACAGGAGTTGAGAACCACTGCTATAGAGGTACTCTTGATGAAAGCACGAATTGGCCTTGCTGTCAAGAATTAACCACTTCACAACCGGCCCATAGCCGAAAAACGGCTACAGGCCGGTTGCTTAACTCTGGGAGGGCGTCATATGACGTCCTCCCAGAATTTCCCTCTTGCGCGCCCCCTGGGGCGCGCACTCGAGAACATCCGTGATCGCCGGGTCCAGAGGACCCGGCGGATCACGGATCACGGTAAACGGCCGCTCATCGCGGCCGTTTACCACGTGATCGCGCCGTCAAATGACGGCGCGATCACATGTAAGCAAACCGGCGTCATTTGATGACGCCGGTTCCTATCCCCTCCTCTCTCTGTACCGATCGGTACAGTGTGAGAGGAGAGGGGGAGGGATCGGTGGCAGCAGTGCTGTGGGCGGGATCTGTAGTGCCCACAGCCTGCTCTGCCACCACCGATCCATCCATCCATGCTCAGCCATCCCTCCATACCCTGCAATGCACAGCAATAGCCTGCAGTGTATTGCCGGGTATGGAGGGATGGCTGAGCATGGATGGATGTATACCCTGCGATACTCTGCCATACTCTGCATACCCCTGCCATACTCTGCCATACCCCTGCGATACTCTGCCATACCCCTGCGATACTCTGCCATACCCCTGCGATACTCTGCCATACCCCTGCGATACTCTGCCATACCCCTGCGATACTCTGCCATACCCTGCCATACTCTGCCATACCCCTGCCATACTCTGCCATACCCTGCGATACTCTGCCATACCCCTGCGATACTCTGCCATACCCCTGCCATACTCTGCCATACCCCTGCCATACTCTGCCATACTCTGCCATATTCTGCCATACCCCTGCCATACTCTGCTATACCCTGCGATACTCTGCCATACCCTGCGATACTCTGCCATACCCTGCGATACTCTGCCATACCCTGCGATACTCTGCCATATCCATACCCTGCGATACTCTGCCATACCCTGCGATACCCTGCCATACCCTGCGATACCCTGCCATACCCTGCGATACTCTGCCATACCCTGCGATACTCTGCCATACCCTGCGATACTCTGCCATACCCTGCGATACTCTGCCATACCCTGCCAAACCCTGCGATACTCTGCCAAACCCTGCGATACTCTGCCAAACCCTGCGATACTCTGCAAAACCCTGAGATACTCTGCAAAACCCTGCGATACTCTGCAAAACCCAGCGATACTCTGCCATACCCAGCGATACTCTGCCATACCCAGCGATACTCTGCCATACCCAGCGATACTCTGCCATACCCTGCCATACCCTGCGATACCCTGCGATACCCTGCCATACCCTGCGATACTCTGCCATACCCAGCGATACTCTGCCATACCCAGCGATACTCTGCCATACCCTGTCATACTCTGCCATACCATGCTATACCCTGCAATACCCTGCGATATTCTGCAATACTCTGCCATACCCAGCAATACTCTGCCATACCCTGCTATACCCTGCAATACCCTGCTAGACCCTGCAATACCCTGCGATATTCTGCGATACCCTGCAATACTCGCTACGATCGAAGCCAGGATTGTTTTTTATTTTATTTCAGGCTTTCCAGCCTAGAGGTGAGATGTGGGGTCTTATTGACCCCATATCTCACTGTAAAGAGGACCTGTCATGCCATATTCCTATTACAAGGGATGTTTACATTCCTTGTAATAGGAATAAAAGTGATCAAAAAAATTTTTGGGGGGAAAAAAAGTGTCAAACTAAAATAAATAAAGTAAAATGAACAATAAAAAAAACAAAAAAAATGTAAAGCACCCCTGTCCCCGTGTGCTCGCATGCAGAAGCGAACGCATATGTGAGTCCCGCCCACATATGAAAACGGTGTTCAAACCACACATGTGAGGTATCGCTGCGAATGTTGGAGCGAGAACAATAATATTGGCCCTAGAACTCCTCTGTAACTCAAAACATGTAACCAGTAAAAAAAATTTTAAAGCGCCGCCTATGGGGATTTTTAAGTAGCGAAGTTTGGCGCCATTCCACGAGCGTCTGCAATTTTGAAGGGTGACATGTTAGGTATCTATTTACTCGGCGTAACTTCATCTTTCACATTATGCAAAAACATTGGGCTAAATATACAGTTTTGTTTTTTGTAAAGCACAAAACCTTTTTTTTCCCAAAAAAACGCGCTCGAAAAATTGCTGCGCAAGTACCGTGCTAGATAAAAAGTTGCAACACCGCCATTGTATTCTCTAGGGTCTTTGCTAAAAAAACATATATAATGTTTTGGGGTTCTATGTAATTTTCAAGCAAATAAATGATGATTTTTACATGTAGGAGAGAAATGTCAGAATTGTCCTGGGTGCTCCAGAACACCTGATGGTGCTCCCTGCATGTTGGGCCTCTGTATGTGGCCACGCTGTGTAAAAGTCGCACACATGTGGTATCGCCGTACTCAGGAGTAATAGCAGAATGTGTTTTGGGGTGTAATCTGTGGTATGCATATGCTGTGTGTGAGAAATAACCTGCTAATATGACAATTTTGTGAAAAAAAAAAAAAAAAAAGATAAAAAAATCTTGATTTTGCAAAGAATTGTGGGAAAAAATGACAACTTCAAAAAACTCACCATGCCTTTTTCTAAATACCTTGGAATGTATTCTTTCCAAAAAGGGGTCATTTGGGGGGTATTTGTACTTTTATGGCATGTTAGCGTCTCAAGAATTGAGATAGGCCGTCAGTACTTCAGGTGTGATCAATTTTCAGATATTGGCACCATAGCTTGTGGACTCTATAACTTTCACAAAGACCAAATAATATACCCCAATTTGTACTTATTTTTACCAAGGATATGTAGCAGTATAAATTTTGGCCAAAATGTATCAAGAAAAAATACAAATTTGCAAAATTTTATAACAGAAACAAAGAAAAATTCATTTTTTTACCAAATTTTCAGTCTTTTTTCTTTTATAGCGAAAAAAAAAAAAACCCAATGGTGATTAAATACCACCAAAAGAAAGCTCTATTTGTGTGAAAAAAAGGACAAAAAATTCATATGGGTACAATGTTGTATGACTGAGTAATTGTCATTCAAAATGTGAGAGCACCGAAAGCTGAAAATTGGTCTGGTTATTAAGGGTGTTTAAGTGCCCAGTGGTCAAGTGGTTAAAATGATATGCACCTGTCATATTTTGCTTAGTCTATTCTTAAAACTTTATATGACATTTATCTTCATGTAATGTTTATTCTTCTTTTTGTTTGTTAGTGTTAATTAATTGTGGCCATAAAACCTCATTTGCTCACCAATCCAAAAATGTTTAAAAAACAGTTAAAAGTAAAAATGCCACTCACATGTTAGGGTGTCTAAACATCCTGGCACCCGTCGTGTGTAGCAGGTGATTTTTTTTAGGGAAAATCAGCCCACAATGATTGTGTTTACCGCTGGTCAGGATGCTGCTTGATTCCCTGTATTCGCTCGGGCAGAAATTAGTTTTGATAAATGTCAGCCGGTGATAGCTGCTGCTAATTCAGGAATGATTAGTTTTGATAAATGTCAGCCGGTGAACAGTCTGTGGACAGATGCACTCTTTTATCTATCACAAAACCTTCGGCAGCACTAAATGTCAGTTCGGAAAGCATGCTGGATGCAGGGCAGCCCAGAAGCTCAATAGCATACAGGGCAAGTCCTGGCCAGTGGTCTATTCTCATGACCCAGTAAGCCAGTGGATCGTCAACTGGAAAGCTCTCTGCGTCTGTTTTTTCCCCTAGATAATCTACTACCATTTGATGCAGACGCTGTCGATGGGATGTGGAAGCTGACAGCCCTGGGGGTCCAAGACTAGAGATGGACTTGCGGTTCGCCCGGCAGTCGGTTCGCGGCGAACTTTGCTTGTACCGGCGGACTTATGGCGCTGTTCGCAACGGCCATATTCGTTTACATTGTGAAGAACTTTGACCCATGACACATCCATCATGAGGTACAGGACAGCCAATTGAGACATTTCAACACATGGACATACCCCCTACCTTATAAATAGACCTGATCTGGCGGCCATTTTACATTCTGTCTTTTGTCAGTGTAGGGAAAGGACGCTGTGTGGAGCAGGGGCAGTCAGTCTGTAATCACTAGCTATTACTATTAGGTCCACAAAAGTCCTTTTAAGGACTGGTATAGGTGTACAGTATATAGGGTTGTTGTAATACACTTATAATATACTTTCTTTCAAATATAGAAAGCATATTATAGTGAGTGCAGTGCTGACCGATTCTGCAGCTCTTTTCTCAGTGTAGGGACAGTTTGGTGTTTGGAGCAGGGACAGCCTGTAATTCACTAGCTAGCTAGTATTAGGTCCACAAAAGTTCTTTTAAGGACTGGTATAGGTGTACTATTTGGTGTGCAGTATATAGGGGTGTAATACACGTATAAAATACTTTCAAATATAGAAAGCATAGTATAGTGCATTTCTACTATGCAGCATTGTGACTGCTGAGCGGTTCTGCAGCGATACTACAAAGAGTGACAAACGCAATTAGAAAAAAGTATTACAACTGGTGTGATAGACCAGTGGCCCCCCAAAACGACGGATTGAAGCGGGGTGTTATATACCTTCTTCCACATATACTGCACTTCTCTAGAGACTTTTGTCACAGGGTCAATTAAAAAATGACGGGCAGAGGAAGAGGCAGGTGGTAGGGGTAGGGCAGGAGCAACAGGCTTGAGCCAAAGTGGGAAGTTGCAGAAGGTGAGTTTGATTACGTCAAAGGACACACCAGACTTGGTTGAGTGGCTCACTCAGCCTTACTCTTCTGCACCCTCCTCATCCTCTCGATCTGCACCCTCTTCACTCTCTGCTGTGTGCACCCCCAAAGACACTACCACCAACACCACCACCACCATATACTCTCCGCTTGAGTCACAGGAATTATTTTCCGATCCATCATCACAAGACATTTCCGATGCGCAGCCATTCTTGGCATTGGATCAGGAAGAGGAGGTAGCAACAACACCCACTCAGCAGTCTGACGACAGTACCCAGATCAGCCCAAGGAGGTTGGTCCCCGCTGTTGCTGCCTACTCCGAGATCTCTAATTATATCGGTGGGGAAGGTGACGTCGATGATGCCATGTCTAGGGACATCACGTGGGTGCCCACAAGAGAGGAAGAGGAGGGGAGTTCAGAGGGAGAGATTGACCAGCAGATAGGGAGGAGAAGCAGGTGGAACTTACATTGCACAGGAGGGACAAACAAGACTGCTAATGTATCAGGAGCGAGGCATCAACCATGTACGGTCACATCTGGCGCTCCCAGGATGCCGGCACATGGCTCCTTAGTGTGGGCTTTTTTTAACGTGTCTGCTGCTGATAATAGTGTTGCCATCTGCAGCCTTTGCAGTCAACGCATAAGTCGCGGTAAGCCCAACACTCACCTAGGGACGACCGCCTTAAGATGGCACATGAGCTGCCATCACCGAGCCCAGTGGGAGCAATGCCGTCAGAACCCACAAAACCACACTCCAGGCTCCCACCGTCCAGCCTCTTCTACTTCTCCTTCTCCTCTCTCCTCAGAATTGTCCTCCACTCCACCTTCCATTATGCCATCCTCACGTTTTTCTGGAAAAAGGCAGGCTTCCGTGGGCCAAATGTTCGAGCGTAAAAAAATGATGACGCCGGATAACCCTCTTGCCCAACGGTTGACCGCTGGCTTGTCAGAACTGATAGCCCGCCAACTACTGCCATATAAACTGGTGGACTCGGAGGCCTTTCGAAAATTTGTGGCCATTGGAACACCACAATGGAAGGTCCCAGGAAGGAAGTATTTCTCACAGAAGGGCACCCCAGAGCTATATGGCCATGTTCAGCGGCAAGTGAATGTATCTCTGGCACACAGTGTTGGTGCCAAGATACATCTGCCCACAGTCACGTGGTTTAGCAAACACGGGCAGGGAAGGTATAAAACTTTTACTGCCCACTGGGTGAACCTTCTGATGGCCGTCAAGCATGTAACACGTGGCACCCGTGTAGATTTGGTTTTACCGCCACGGATTGCATGCAGGCCTGCCTCTTCTTCTCCTCCTCCTACTCCATCCTCTCTCTCCTCCTCGCCTGACTCCTCCTTTTCCGCTGCTAGCGTCTCTTCCGCTGCACCGCCCAAGATCCCCAGAACCTATTCAACATGCCAGGTGAGACGTTGCCATGCTGTGCTGCATCTGTTGTGCCTGGAAGCCAAGAGCCACACTGGCCCTGCACTCCTTTCAGCTTTGCCTTCACAGGCAGATCAGTGGCTAACACCGCTCAATTTGACAGTTGGTAAAGTGGTGTGCGACAACGGTGCCAATCTGCTGAGCGCGTTGAAACAGGGCAAAATTACACATGTGCCATGCATGGCACATGTCTTAAACTTGGTCGTGCAGCGATTCGTTGTCAAATACCCTGGGGTCCAGGACAAGGAAAATCTCGGCCCATTTCAGAAGATCTTACACGGCCATGGCTCACCTTGCTGACATTCAGCGGCGACACAATCTGCCGGTCAGACGTCTTATTTGGGATTACCCGACGCGATGGAACTCAACCTTCTATATGCTTGATAGGCTGCTCCAGCAGAAACGTGCAGTTAACGACTACCTGTACGAACTCCGTGGCAGAACAGGTTCTGGGGAGCTTGTTTATTTTTCACCGCGCCAGTGGCTGCTCATGCGCGACACATGCTGACTTTTGCGGCCATTTGATGAGATCACCAAACTTGTCAGTTGCAGCCATGGCGCCATCAGTGACATCGTACCTTGCGCCTTCTTTATGGAGCGTGCATTGTGTCGTGTCATTGATCAAGCCGTGGAGGAGCAGGAGCAGGAAGATGAGGAAGTCGCAATGCTGGATGAATTCCCAGGGGGGCTACTCTGAGACAAGTCAACAACAGGAGTCTGAAGAGGAGTCAGAGGAGGATGGTGCAGAGGGAGCTGCTTTAAACCTTTCTGGGATCCCTGTTGTTGTCCGTGGATGGGGGGAGAAGAACGAGGAGGACGACATTATCCTGGATGATGAGCAGGAGCCAGGCCACCACACCGCTTCCAGTTTAGTGAAAATGGGGGCCTTCATGCTCCAGTGTTTTAATAGGGACCCCCATATAAAAAGCATAAAGGTCAAGGACCAGTACTGGGTGGCAACGTACTTAGACCCAGATACAAACACAAAATGGCGGAAATGTTACCACCATCACAGAGGGCTGTCAGAATGGAGCACTTACTGTCCTTGCTTAGAGAAATGCGGCATTCTGCTTTTGCGTGCAATGGCAGAGGAATTCCCACTCCCAGAGAAAGAGTTGCGGGTACCAATCCAACAGCGCCTGCAAGAAGAGGGCGGTTTGAAGATGTGTTGGTCACTTCTGATATGAGATCATTCTTTCAGCCGACCCATCGACAGGTGTCATCCGGATCCAACATCAGGGAACGCCTAGACCGACAGGTGTCCGACTACATCGGGTTAACGGCCGATGTGGACGATCTGAGAAGTGATGATCGCCTGGACTGCTGGGTGGGCAGGCTTGACCTCCGGCCAGAGCTTGCACAATTTGCAATGGAACTGTTGGCTTGCCCCTCATTCAGTGTCCTGTCCGAAAGGACGTTCAGCGCAGCAGGGGGGATCGTGACCGATAAGCGCACTCGCCTAGCTCACGACAGTGTTGACTACCTCACATTTCTAAAAATGAATGAGACATGGATCTCGGAGGAATTCAACACATGTGACCAGTAGACCACGTATATGCATAACTCTATAACCAATTTATATAATCTAGCACACGGACCTTTTTTCTACCTTTGGCTCACTTGTACAAAAAAAGCACACCGTACTATATGCCCGTACCCTCCTGTTTGAAGAGGTTAAGTAGTGTCATATTTTTGGGTCCCGCAGCGAGTTGCTGGTGTCAGTGCTGGTGTCCATGCTCTCTATCTTGGTGCTGGTGTCAGTTCTCTCTATCTCGGTGCTGGTGTCAGTGTCTCTATCTCGGTGCTGGTGTCAGTGAGGGAGATAGCAGCGGAGAAGCCAATCAGCAGGCAGTGCCAGCACCATGGCTGAGGATCAGCATTGGACTGGCACCTCCGGACCACCGCAGTGGAGCCCTGCATAAGTGGGGGTAAGGGCCGGGCAGAGGGAGGGGTCAGGGGCTCAAGCACAGGTTGGCACACTGGGACACTGACACAGGACCCTGGCAGGGTGCCTTTGGCCAATCATGGCTCAGGGGCTAAGTCCACGCTTCAAACTATATAAGGCTGCTGCTTACATGGCAGCCATATATAGTGAATGAATGGAGATTAGGCAGGTAGTTAGTCTAGTGTGCAGTCAGTGTAGTATATATATATAATACAGTTCAGAGTATATAGTGTAGTCAGTGTAGTATATATTATACAGTTCAGAGTATATAGTGCAGCCTGTAAAGTATATATAATACAGTTTAGAGTATATAGTGCAGTCCGTTCAGTATATATAATACAGTTCCGAGTATATAGTGCTGTCCGTATAGTATATATAATACAGTTCCGAGTATATAGTGCAGTCCGTATAGTATATATAATACAGTTCAGAGTATATAGTGCAGTCCGTATGTATATATAATACAGTTCAGAGTCTATAGTTCAGTCAGTATAGTATATAGTGCAGTCATTGTAGTATATATAATACAGTGGAGAGTAAATAGTGCAGTCAGTGTAGTATATATAATACAGTGCAGGCTATATATTGCAGTGCAGAGTATATAATACAGTGTATTGAAGTGGTTAAGGGGAACCTTATGACAGAAAAAAAAAAAAAATCAATACCAGGTCCTTATACGAGCAAGCAGCCTGGCAGGCAAGGAAGGGGGGGAGCGAGTGCCCCCCCTCCTGAAACATACCAGGCCGCTTTCCCTCCAAAGCACCTTTTCCCCATGTTGTGGACAAGAGCCTCTTTCAGAAAACCCTGGCGGGTGGTTGTCGGGGTCTGCAGGCGGGGGGCTTATCAGAATCTGGAAGCCCCCTTTAACAAGGGAACCCCCAGATCCTGCCCCCCCCATGTGAATGGGTATCAGGTACATTGTACTTCTACCCATTCACCAAAAATTACAACAGACAGTTTTGTACAATTCCTTTATTAAAAAAGAAAAAGTGTCCCGCAATGTCCATCCATCTTCAATCATGCCACCCAAAGGACCCAAAAAATAGAAAAAAATGTAAAAGCTTCACCTCGATGGGAGGCCTCCTGGCGACTGCTGTCTCTTGGCTTTGACAGCTGTTATATAGGCAAGGGCAGGGCCACCCGGTGATGTAACCGAGTGGCCTTGCCCCTTCTGATGTCATGTTAGAGTGGGGGGTTTATCCAGTTATGTCAGCGGGTGGCCCTGTCCCTGCCTATATTAGAGCTGTCATAGAGGCAGAGTATTTTAGTTTTTTTTCTTTTTTTTGGGTCCATCGGGCGGCATGATTGAAGATGGATGGAAATTGTGGGATACTTTTTTTTTTTTCTTTTTTACCCGATACCCATTCACATAGGGGGGCAGGACCTAGGGGTCCCCTTGTTAAGGGTGGCTTCCAAATTCCGATAAGCCCCCTACCCGCAGACCCCAACACCCAATGGCCAGGGTTGTCGGGAAGAGTCTCTTGTCCCCATCAACATGGCAAAAAGCACACGCCCCCTCATGTTGAGGGCATGTGGTCTGGTATGGTTCAGGAGGGGGGGTGGTCGCCCGTCCCCCCCTCTATCCTGACTTTCAGGCTGCATGCTCATATAAGGCTCTGGTAAGGATTTTAGGGGGGACCACCACCTCAATTTAAAAAAAAAATTTGGTGTGGAGTTCCCCTTTATATTCGGGCCTGGTATGGACTGGGGGGGGGGGGGTCCTACGTCATTTTTTTCCTTGATTTTTCATCTATATTGCCGGGAGCCGGTGTTCTGTCAGCAATAGTCCGGCTATCAAAAAGTGTCCGCTGTGTACTGCGCATGCGTAGCGCATGCACAGTAGGGAGCAGAAGGATTTTTGGAAAATCTCTGAAGATGAACGCCGCCTGCGCCGTTAGTTGAGGTGTAAGCCCCACCATCCAAATGGACATAGGGCTACACAAACTTAGAGGGCCCCTCGTGGGCTCGCTTTGCTCACCACGCTTCGGGCTTCTTTTTTATTCTTTTTTTATTCTATTCTGCTATGTCCACTTGGATGGTGGGGCTTGAACCTGGACTCACGGCGCAGGCGCCGTTCATCTTCGGCTATTTTCGGAATCTAGTTGTCCTGTGTACTGCGCATGCGTAGTACACAGCGGACACTTTCCGATGGGGGACAGAATATGACATGACACCGGCGATACATTACAGCCACAAGCAAGTTTAAATTAAAATGTTTCCTTTAGAAATGTCATTATTGCTGTGGCACTGTTCTACACATCGCACAGATGCGCCACTTTACAGGCATACTGAGGGGACCCCTAGGTATGAATATATACCCCTAGGTATGAAAAATATTTCATTTTTATTGTTTCACTTTAACCAGTTCCGGACCAGTCGCCGCAGTTTTACTGCGGCAGGTTGGTCCGGCTGCGCGAAATCACGTTACTATACGTGATGCGTGTGGCCGGCTGGGGGGCGCGCTCGCGTACCCCCCCGCGCCGCCCCCGATGATCAGATTCGATCAGGAGCTGATCAATCCCCAGGCCTAGGCCAATGAAATCTGCCCTGGACCTGGTGATCGCTCCTGACGAATGATAACCTTCCCCTGTCTGTGTAACTGTAAACACTGACAGGGGAAGTGATGTCATCTCTCCTCGTGTCGGTCTTTTCGTTCCAGACCGAGAGGAGAGAGCATAAAACAGTGAGTTGCACCAACACTACACTGACACTAGGTCAAGTAGGCACACAATTCACCCCCTGATCACCCCCGATCACCCCCCCAGTTAACCCCTTCGCCACCTGTCACTGTGTCACCTAGTACAGCAATCAGATTTTTTTTATCGCTGTACTAGTGTCATGTGTGACAAAAATCAGTGTTAGGGTAATAAGTCTTAAGCCCAGATAGGTCTAGGGACCCCCCTAACCCCCCCCAATAAAGGTTTACCCCTTGATTACCCCCTGTCACCTGTGATCACAGTATAAGTGTCACAGGTGACACAGTTTAGCTAGTTTATTTTTTAAAGCGTCAGGGCAACCTCTGTATTTTAACCAATAAAGGTTTAACCCCCTGATCACCCGGCTGGTGATCAAAGTTAGGTTTTAGCATCAGATAGGGTCTGCGTCGCCCCAGCCAGCGCCAGATTAGTGCCAGTACCGCTAACACCCACACACGCACCATACACCTCCCTTAGTAGTATAGTGTCTGAACTAATCAATATCTGATCTGATCAGATCTATACTAGCATCCCCAGCAGTTTAGGGTTTTCCAAAAATGCAGTGTTAGCGGGATCAGCCCAGATAACTGCTAGCACCTGCGTTTAGCCCCTCCGCCCAGCCCAGCCCACCCAAGTGCAGTATCAATCAATCACTGTCACTTACAAAACACATAACTGCAGCGTTCGCAGAGTCAGGCCTAATCCCTGCGAACACTAACAGTTTTTTTGGTAGTGTTTGAATCAGTCTCTAACAGTCAGGAGCTTTTTTACCTGTGAATCTCACTAGTGTACCAGTAAATTTAGAGACCAAAATATCAAATCGAAGGTACACTAATGAAGAGGCCTACATGTTTCTGAACATGACAGCTAGTGAAGAGGAAGTCACTCATCTGTCAGATTCAGTCTCAGAATACGATCCTGTAAACAACAGCGGCACCCTGACAGATAGCTCTGACGATGGAGTTGTGGTCCCTGCCAAGGTCAGGCGTACCATACCCCGATCTTCTGCTGTTGTTGAGGTGCAAGAACCGCAGGCCCCTCTTATGGAGCAGAGAGCCTGTACTAGCGCCGCTATTCCTTCTGGTGAACTGGCAAGCACCAGCGGCCTAGTACAGCCTGGTCATACATCCAGCACTGCAGTAACACTTGGTGACGTGGTGAGTCCCATTAGTGCAGTTCAAGCTGGCGAGGTGGCAAGCACGAGTAGTGTCCCGCTGCCACCAAGAAGACAAACACAGGCCCGTCAAGCCCATAGTGCCCTTCCTGCTGCATTGGATATTCCTAATTGGGAACCCACCAATTCTACAGCACCCATACTTCCCCCATTCACTGGCCAACCCAGAATTCAGGTGGAAACAGTTGATTTTACGTCACTAATCCCAAGCTGACCCTTGCCAGAGATTGGAGACCAATTAAGGTTTCTGAATTTAAGACCTTTCTAGGCTTATCCCTCCTCATGGGCATAACCAAAAAGAGTGAGTTGCGGTCACATTGGTCCACTCACCCAGTTCACCATACACCCGTGTTCTCTGCCTTCATGACCAGGACGCGATACGAGCAGATCTTGCAGTTCATGCACTTCAGCGACAATGAACTCTGTCGTCCTCGGGGCGACCCTGGATTTGATCGGCTCGTTGATCTTGGATTTGATCGGCTCTACAAAATTCGGCCCCTCGTAAACAACTTCAACCAACGTTTTGCAGCCTTGTTTACTCCCGATCAAGTCTGCGTTGATGAGTCCCTGATTACGTTTTCTGGCCACTTGTCTATGAAACAGTATCTTCCCAGCAAGTGTGCCAGATACGGAGTCAAGATGTATAGGCTCTGTGACAGGGCCACAGGCTATACATATAGTTTTATGGTTTACGAGGGGAGATATAGTCACGTAGAGCCAGAGAACTGCCCAGATTACATAGGGTAAGATAGTGTGGGACTTGGTGTCACCCTTATTCGGAAAGGGGTACCACTTGTACGTGGACAATTATTACACAAGCGTGCCACTTTTTAGTCACCTTTTTGATTATGGAATTGGCGCATGTGGCACCGTGCGATCTAATTGCCAGGGCTTTACCCAACGGCTTGTAGAATCCCGACTTAGACGGGGAGAGAGCCTGCTTGAGGTGTAATAATCGTTAGCAGTGAAGTGGAGGGATTTACGGAATGTTTTTATTCTGTCCTTGCTTCACGCAGACACAGCTGTCCAAATTCCTATGGTGACTGGTGTTGTGGAGAAACCTCTCTGTGTCCACGAATACAACCTTAACATGGGAGGGGTGGACCTCAATGATCAGTTGGCGTCATACCTAATTGCCTGTAAGGCCAGATGCTGGTACAAAAATGTCTGTATACTTATTTCAATTGGCTTTGCTGAATGCTCATGTGCTATACAGAGCTTCAGGATGGACTGGATCCTTCCTTAAATTCCAGGAAGAGATCGTCAGAGCCCTTCTGTTTTCAGACGGTGCTCTTGCCCAACTTCCCATTACAAATGCAGTTAGCCGGCTGCATGAGAGGCATTTTCCTTTTGTCCTCCCTGTTACCCCTTCCCAAAAAAATCCCCAAAAAAGATGTTGTGTCTGCAGCAAACGCTTTTATTGTCCCTCCTGTCCTGACCAACCTGGTCTCTGCATTGGTGAATGTTTCAAACGCTACCACACACTAGTGAAGTTTTAGCGTAGGGTACAGCACCACACAGTCCTAGGCACACTAACACAGGATCGCGGGGTCTCAAAAGATGTGATGGCCATCAAATTTTGAGAGACTCTAATCTGCAACGTTCAGTTTACAGTTTTTTTTACAGTTTTTATAAAAGTGAAAAAAGTGAAAAAAAAAAAAACACACACACAAAACCACACAAAAAATATAAAATAAGAAATCCCCAAATAGTTGTGGTTGTATTTTTTTCCTCTCTCTCTATTGTTCTCTCTCTTATGTTTGCTTTCTACTGTCCGCTCTACTGTTCGCTCACTATTGCTCTATATCTATCGTTCTCTCTATTTTTACTATGTTTTATTGCATTTGCGTTGCAGGTATGGTATGTTATACTGTAATGTTTGTTTTATTGTTAACCATCATTTGCTTAGCAGGCACGCCATTCAGCTGCAGCACAGGTTTAGTTATCTTGACAGCAACAGCGTTTGCTCCCATGATACGTAAAGCCGTGACTCCATCGCTGTCGGAGGTGATTTCACCTTCACAGATAAAAAAAAATTGGGCATCTATGCCCATCATTAGAAGTGGGTGGATGAAGGGCGGTATTCTAATGGTGGGCATACCCACCCCAATCAATCTCTTTTTTTTGTTCAGCCCACAGGCTGCATGAAAAAAAGAACATTACAATGTATGCCCAACAAGAACCAGCAACGTACTGGTATGTTGCTGGACTTTGAGTGGTTATACCAGAATGATGTCTGCAGGTATAGGTATTATCTTGGTATCATTCTTTTCAGCCAGCGGTTAGCTTTCATATAAAAGCAATCCTAGAGGCTAATTAGCCTCTAGACTGCTTTTATAAGCAGTGGGAGGTGTAACCTGGGGGACAGGTAGCAGGTACAAAGCTCACTGGGATGGGCTGTTTAGTAAGGCACAGATACCAAATCCACTTGAGGTAGTGAAAACACAAACCATCCCTGTTTGTGTGTCCCAGGCAGAGAGCAAAGGCTGTTTGCTCAGGTGAGCTTAAATTAGCCTGGAAAGGAGGACTAAGATCCAAACTGGATCATGTCTCAGAGACCTCTGAATGTATATGAGAGGAGCCTGGGAGATGTATAAACCCCGAACAGGACTTCTCCTGGCTCTCTCTGGGACGCTCTGCTACATATCCTCCCCCCTTGTTTCAACCCCAGGGTTGGAACACCTGTGGCCCAACAGGAGTGAACACGGGACAGGGCATCTACATTCCCCATCTCCACACCTGGCCTGTGTTTTACGGTGAAGGAGTAATCCTGTAGAGCCAAAAACCACCGGTTCACCCGTCTATTAGTCTCCTTCTTTTGGGCCATCCATTTCAGGGGAGCATGGTCAGTTATCAAGTCAAACTGGCGCCCTAACAAATAGTACCTGAGCGCGTCCAGGGCCCATTTTATGGCTAAACATACTTTTTCAATGACTGCATACTTTTTCTCATGGTCATTGAGCTTTCTGCTTAGGTATACGACAAGGTGTTCTTCCCCATTGTATACCTGTGACAGTACCGCCCCGATACCAACATCAGACGCATCCGTCTGAACCAAAAACTCTCTGGAGAAATCGGGAGAGTACAGTACTGGCTGTGCACACAGAGCCTTCTTCAGGACCTGGAAAGACTCCTCTGCTACTGGGGACCATTTCACCATTACAGAGTCTTTCCCTTTCGTAAGGTCTGTCAGAGGGGCAGCTATAGTTGCAAAATTTGGGATAAATCTTCTATAATACCCTGCAATACCAAGAAAGGCCCTGACCTGCTTTTTGTTTGCAGGGCGTGGCCATTCCTGGATGGCTGCTATTTTACTCACTTGTGGTTTTATGACACCACGGCCAATAGTGTAGCCCAAATACTTGGCTTCCTCTAGACCAATGGCACATTTTTTTGGATTTGCCGTAAAACCTTCTTTGAAGAGGGAATCAAGAACAGCCTGGACACGGGGCAAGTGAGACTCCCAATCAGTACTATGTACCACTATGTCATCTAGATAGGCTGCTGCATATCGTCGGTGGGGTTTTAGGGTCCTGTCCATGGCCCTCTGAAATGTCGCGGGGGCATTTTGCAACCCAAAAGGCATTTTTTTATATTGAAAGGAACCGTCTGGGGTCACGAACGCAGTCTTCTCTTTGGCGCTACCAGTTAGGGGTATTTGCCAATACCCTTTTGTCAAGTCTAAAGTGGTAAGATAGCGAGCCTTGCCAAGTCAGTCTATAAGTTTGTCTACTCTGGGCATTGGGTATGTGTCAAACTTTGTCACCGCATTAAGCTTCCTGAAGTCGTTACAGAACCTCCACGTGCCATCCGGTTTTGGGACTAGCACGATGGGGCTAGACCAGTCACTATTGGATTCCTCAATGACATCTAGCTCCAACATTTTTTTAACTTCCTTGCTGATGTCCTTTCTCCTCGCTTCAGGAATTCGGTAAGGTTTGAGCTTGACACGTACCCTAGGTTCAGTAACAATATCATGCTGAACTGCTGAAGTTGTCCCAGGTAACTCTGAAAACTTCTCTCCATTCCTTATCAGGAATTCTCTAGTGTCCTGTTTTTGGGAATATGAGAGGGTGTCTGGAATCGTGACCTCAGGGATGAGAGGGGACTCAGTACCCATAGGCGTTACTGGGAGAGGCCTCGCAGTTAAAGCCATTCTATCTTTCCAGGGTTTTAACAGGTTTATATGGTAAACCTGTTCGGGCTTCCTTTTTCCTGGTTGATAAACCTTGTAGTTGACCTCCCCAACTCTCTCAATTACTTCAAAGGGACCCTGCCACTTAGCCAGGAACTTGCTCTCAACAGTGGGAACTAACACCAGGACCCTGTGACCAGGTGATAAAACACGGAGTTGGGCCCCCCTGTTGTATATTCTCTGTTGGGCTGCCTGGGCCTGCAGTAAGTGTTCTTTTACCACTGGCATGACTGCTGGAATCCTCTCCTGCATTTGGGCAATATGCTCAATGACACTTTTATGGGGTGTCTGTTCTCCCTCCCAAGTTTCTTTGGCTATGTCTAAGAGTCCCCGAGGGTGTCTCCCATAAAGCAACTCAAATGGGGAGTACCCCGTAGAGGACTGGGGAACCTCCCTGATGGCAAACATCAAGTATGGTATCAGGAAGTCCCAGTTTTTCCCATCCTTGTCCACAACCTTTTTTAACATGCTCTTTAACGTCTTATTGAAGCGTTCCACTAAGCCATCCGTTTGAGGATGATATACTGAGGTTCGCAGCTGCGTCACTTTAAATAACTTACAGAGCTCCCTAGTTATTCGCGACATAAACGGGGTGCCCTGGTCTGTAAGGATTTCTTTCGGGATGCCAACCCGACTGAACACCATAAACAGTTCTTTGGCAATGTTTTTAGCAGACGCGGCACGTAAGGGAACTGCTTCAGGGTAACGGGTAGCATAATCCATGATTACGAGGATATGCTGATGACCCCGGGCAGACTTGGGAAGTGGGCCCACAAGGTCCATGGCAATCCTCTCAAAGGGCACTTCCATAATAGGCAAGGGCACTAAAGGACTTCGGAAGTGGGATAGTGGGGCTGACATCTGACACACAGGACAGGATTGACAATAATTCTTAACATCTTTCTGTATCCCGGGCCAGTAAAACCTGCGCAACACCCTTTCAGTAGTTTTTTCAACCCCTAAATGGCCTCCTAGCAAGTGCCCATGGGCAAGTTCTAACATCAGCCGTCTGTATGGCTTAGGGACCACCAACTGTTCAACCACTTCATCATTCATTTTACATACACGATACAGTAAATCCTCATTGCTGCTGAAATAAGGAAAACAGGGCCTGTCCCCGGGTTCGACAGGTACACCATTAATCACTATTACATTTTCCCAGGCCCTGGAAAGGGTATGGTCTTTTCTCTGCTCAGTACCAAAATTTTCCTTATGCACATTAAGGTCATCAAACTCTAACATCACTCGCTCGGGGTCAGCAGACGGCTGTCCGGCTCTACTGGTAGTGGGGACTTCCTCAGGGTCCTCCAGCTCTCCTGCCATAACCGATAGAGGAAAAGCCGGGGAGCCCTGAGAAGAGTCCCCTGAACCCACATTGTCAGTAGTGGCCAGGAATTCTGGTACTGCGACCGAGTTGGGATGATCCCACAGTTCCCAAAACTTAGGGAAGTCCCTACCAATGATGGCCTCATGCACCAAGTGGGGAACAAGTCCAACCGGATGGGTCACTGTACCTAAACCAGTTTTAAACTGAACAGTTGTTACAGGATACTCCCGGGTATTCCCATGTATACAGATCACAGCAACATTTTTAGCATGATAATTTACAGGTTCAATCATTTCAGCTGTAACCAAAGTCACTAGACTTCCAGAGTCCAGCAAGGCTGTAATAGGCTTATCATTCACAGTCATTTGGCACCTTGGTTTTCTCATATTTGGGGTTGCAGTGCATGAAACCGCTGCAAACATAGACTGCCTTCTAATAGATAAATCACACTGCATTGGTTCATCTGTCAATGGACAATTTGCCGCAACATGTCCCATTTCTTGACAACGAAAACACCTGACGTTTCCCCAGTTTGGTTTGCTGACAGGCACTGGCTTCCCTTGTTTGGGATGCCAAGCTTCAGTCCTGGCACCAAACCCCCCCCCCCCCTATTTCCTTGCCATGCTTACCACCCACTTCCCCTGGAACAGTCTTACCGGTTGCCTGGGGAGGCCGTGACTTTGGGTGGAAAGTCCGTGCGGCTGTAGGGGTGGTGACCAGGTTCTTTGCAGCAAAATATCTTTCAACAAGTTCCACCAGGTGGTTCGCCGAATTGGGGTCTCCTTGACTCACCCACTCCTGCAGGGGAATTGGTAGTGACCTCAGGAACTGGTCCATAACCACACGCTCCACTATTTGTGGCCCAGACAGGGACTCCGGCTGTAGCCATTTCCTCACTAGGTGAATTAGGTCGAACATCTGCGATCTTGGGGGCTTCTTGTCTTGGAAGGACCAGCTGTGGACCCGCTGTGCTCGAACTGCCAAAGTGACACCAAGTCGTGCCAGTATTTCCTGTTTGACCTTTTCATAGTCTGCTGCTTCTGCTGACTCCAAATCATAGTAGGCCTTCTGCGATTCCCCAGTAAGCAACGGGGCGACCAGTCCTGCCCACTGGGTTTTAGGCCAACCTTCCCTCTCAGCGGTCCGTTCAAACGTTAGCAGAAAGGCCTCTGGATCATCCTCTGTAGTCATCTTGGACAAAAAGCGAGCCACATGGATGGCTGAGGGCTTGTCTCCAACATTATCAACGTTAGCAGTTGACCACTGTGCTATTGTCTCCACAACCTCAGACAAGGTTTTCCTATCTGCTTTTGCATCAGTGGCTAGCTGTTCAAACAGCCTCTGCGTTTGTTCCTGTGCGATAGCATTAGCTTGCTGTTGTGCCGCGTGGAGTGCAGCATTAGCTTTCTGCTGTTCAGCGTTTGCATGCTGTTGTGCAGCGTGGAGTGCAGCGTTTGTTTTCTGCTGTTCAGCGTGGAGTGCAGCGCTTGTTTTCTGCTATACAGCGTTTGCTTGCTTGCTGCCCGCTGAAATCCACCATACGTACCCTGGGGGACAGGTAGCAGGTACAAAGCTCACTGGGATGGGCTGTTTAGTAAGGCACAGATACCAAATCCACTTGAGGTAGTGAAAACAGTGCTGGGTTTATTTGATTTAAATACAAGTCCATACACAGGTGCTGCACAGTCTTCCAGAAAACACATCAAAACAGAAATAACCAAACAAAAGTCCTAGCCGTGTCTCGGCTCTAACTATAACATACACCGTCTCTAACTATCAAGCTGAGCAAGCCTACCGCTTGTCAGCTTCTGTAAAGATCTTTTAAAGGGTTTTACCAACCTTTTGGCTCCTCACAAACCATCCCTATTTGTGTGTCCCAGGCAGAGAGCAAAGGCTGTTTTCTCAGGTGAGCTTAAATTAGCCTGGAAAGGAGGACTAAGATCCGAACTGGATCATGTCTCAGAGACCTCTGAATGTATATGAGAGGAGCCTGGGAGATGTATAAACCCCAAACAGGACTTCTCCTGGCTCTCTCTGGGACGTTCTGCTACAGAGGGAACGTACCCCCTCCCTCCCACTGTCTTTGATCGTTTTCTCGGGCTCTCCTGTCCCAACAGGGAACCCGAGAATGCATTCGGTGGTTCAGCCAGCTGACCATAGAGCTGATCAGAGACCAGAACGGCTCCTATCATCTCTATGGCCTAAGAAACCGGAAGCTACGAGCATTTCATGACTTAGCTTTCGCCGGATATAAACAGCACCATTGGGAAATTGGCAAAGCATTTTATCACACCAATCTTGGTGTGGTCAGATGCTTTGAGGGCAGAGGAGAGATCTAGGGTCTAATAGACCCCATTTTTTTCAAAAAAGAGTACCTGTCACTACCTATTGCTATCGTAGGGAATATTTACATTCCCTGAGATGACAATAAAAATTATATAAAAAAATTTAAAATTAAAGGAACAGTATAAGAATATATTAAAAAAGCTAAATAAATAATAATAAAAAAAAATCACCCCTGTGCTCACGCACAAATGTGAATGCAAGTGTCGGTCTGGTGTCATATGTAAACAGCAATTGCACCATGCATATCACCGCAAAGGTCAGATCGAAGGCAGTAATTTTAGCAGTAGACATCCTCTGTAGATCTAAAATGGTAACCTGTAAAGGCTTTTAAATTTAAAGGCTTTTAAAAATATATGTAGTTTGTCGCCGCTGCACGTTTGTGCGCAATTGCAATTTTAAAGCATGTCGTGTTTGGTATCCATGTGCTCGACATAAGATCATCTTTTTTATTCCATCAAACATTTGAGCAATATAGTGTGTTTTACTGCATTAAAATTTAAAAAAGTGTGTTTTTATATAATGTCTTTATATGTCTTTATAATATATAATGTTCGGTGGTTCAAAGTCATTTTCTTACAAAAAAAATAACATTTTTTCATGTAAACAAAAAGTGTCAGAAAGGGCTTTGTCTTTAAGTGGTTAGAAGAATGGGTGATGTGTGACATAAGCTTCTAAATGTTGTGCATAAAATGCCAGGACAGTTCAAACCCCCCCCCCCAAATGACACCTTTTTGGAAAGGAGACACACCAAGCTATTTGCTGATAGGCAGTTGAGTCCATGGAATATTTTATATTTTGTCACAAGTTTCGGGAAAATTACATTTTTTTTGCACAAAATTGTCACTAAATTATATATTGTTCAAACATGGCATGGTTATATGTGGAATTACACCCCAAAATGCATTTTTCTGCTTCTCCTGAGTATGAGGATATCTCATGTGTGAGACTGTTTGGGAGCCTAGCCGTGCACAGGACCCCGAAACCCAATCACCGCCTTCAGGATTTCAAAGGGTGTAATTTTTTTTTATTTTACTCCTCACTACCTATCACAGTTTTGAAGGCCATAAAATGCCAAGATAGCACAACCCCCCCCCCCCCCCCAAATTACCCCATTTTGGAAAATAGACACCCCAAGCTATTTGATGAGAGGCGTGTTGAGTCCATGGAATATTTTATATTTTGCCACAAGTTGTGGAAAAATTTTATATATTTTTTTATGCACAAAGTTGTCACTAAATCATCTATTGCTCAAACATGCCATGGGCATATGTGAAATTACACCCCAAAATACATTCTGCTGCTTCTCCTGAGTACGGTGATACCACATGTGTGAGACTTTTTTGGAGCCTAGCCATGTACAGGACCCCAAAAACCAATCACCGCCTTCATGCTTTCTAAAGGCATAAAATTGTGATTTTACTCTTCACTACCTATCACAGTTACGGAGGCCCTGAAATGTACAGATAGCACAAAGCACTCCAAGTGACATACTGCAGTAAATGTGCAAAATGTCTCAAAAACTGCCATCATCCTCCTCCTCTTGTGTGTTCTGTGGCATCGCAAGAATGGTGTCTGCCTGTAGACACAGACACTGCTGGCCCCCTCACAGTGCCATGGAAATGTCTGCCTCTCCTTGTTGGCCTCCCACACATAATGGGGGGCTTATTACCGAAATGTAATAGAGAAGGGGAAACGTGTACTTGGATGCACTTTAATCGATTAAAAGTGGTGTTTGGTGCACTTTAACATAAGTAATCCCTACACAGACTCACTCCACTGACACACTACAATATACTGTAGTAAAACTACACTGACGCACTTCAATATACTGCAGTAAAACTGCACTAAGGCACTTCAATATACTGCAGTAGAAGTGCACTGACGAACCTCAAAATACTGCAGTACACATGCACTAGCACAGTTCAATATACTGCAGTAAATGTGCACTATGCCCGAGTCAAACTGTTCACCCAACACTACTGACCACGGTGAGCTCTCCTGCCTAGTGGGATCAGTTTTTAACAGGAAAGCAGAAAGACTGTCAGGAACACCAGGGATTTCACACAAAGAAAGGCAAAAAAAAGAGATCAGGATACTTTTTCATACATGTACTGTACATGGTACAGCAGACACACATGAGGAATTTGAAATTCTGGGGTAACACACAGTTAAAGGTAAGTAGCAGTAAAATTTTTATCTATTATTTGAGTACATCATGGGACACAGAGCAGCCATATACATTACTACCTAGGTTATGCGCCACCTATAGGTGACTGGGCACTGGTAGAATAACCAAAAACAGGAAGTGATCCCCTATATAACCCCTAACATACAGGAAGTACACCAGTTTTATAGCAAGCAATGAACTCCCAAAAAGAGAGGGGAGGGACCTCTGTGTCCCATGATGTGGAAAAATAGATTTTATAGGTAAGTATGAAGAAAAAAAATAAAATTGTCCCTTCTCGTACATAACGGGACACATATACATTACTCCCTGGGACGTCCCAGAGCAATAGCCTTGAGGGGAGGGAGACACACTGTATGAAAACTAGGGTTCTGGAAATTAAAGATGAATTCCTCGATTAATCATACATTTTTTTGATCGATCAAAATTTTTTTGATCGGTACTCACCTCTTCGCCGGCTTCCAGGTCTTCAGGGAGTTCCGTCGGAGATCCGGTCATCGACGTCACCAGACTCCTTCCCCCTTCCCCAAGTGCCTCCGTCTGCTAACGAAGGGAAGGGGGGAGGAGTCCGGTGACGTCGAAGTTCTGATTGAATGTACTGCATACGGGGGAGGAGCTACACGACGTCACCCACTGCTCCCCTACGGAACTAACATGATTGTCGGCTTTACATGCGGTGTTTTTATCATCTTTATGTGAGTAGTTTGTGTTTGAACACAAAAATGTAATCTTATACTTAAGCGGTGAGCACTTAGATCTTTTCTTTCTACCCATGGCCGTTGCGTCCTTGCTGAGATCTAAGGAGATGTGAGAGAAGTTTATGGTCCGTGTTAACCCTTTTGATACCCGCTTGCATGACCACCTGTTTGCACAGGAGTCCATGCCATAAGGTGAGAGTGATTATTTAGACCGGAGGTGGAGTGATTGTCACGCTACTGTGGAAAAAAAATGACTTACGCTAGTGCTACAGTTTGAATTTAAAACGTATTTGTGTGAACTGTGAAGTTAAGTCATGGATTGTGGAAACTAACTAGTGTCAGGTGATTGTATATAGTGTATACCACATTTACCACTGACTAATGCAGAGTTGCAATGCAAGGAGATCAGCTAAAAGTAGTTGGATCTGTATGTGCGTTATAATTCATCAAAATTAGTCGATTAATCTATTTTAAAAAAAAAACGATTAATCGAACATGAAAATTTTAATCAGTAACAGCAATAATGAAAACACCATAAGATTTATACAGCAGCCCGGAAGACACTACGGCCAAAAGCCGAGTCCTCTGCTGCCTTAAAGTGGAAGTAAACCCTCCTATCGTTTTCAGCCAAAGAAGCTGCCATCTTGGCCTCTGTTCAATCTTCAACTGCCATGATGCTGCACATGTGATCAGTTATGACACCAGCCATTGGATGGTTTGACAGTTTGGTTGAAAGCATAGTCAATGTGACAGGTAGCATTTCCGGCATGCCATTTTTTTTAAACTATTTAAATCAAAGGGTTTACTTCCGCTTTAACATCCACATTAGAAAATCTTGTGAGCGTATGTATCGAAGACCAAGTAGCAGCCTTGCAAATCTGCACCACTGACGCCTGATGGTGAAAAGCCCAGGAGGTTCCAACACCTGGTAGAATGAGCTCTAACCCTAAAGGGAGAAGCTTTACCTTTCAGGCCACAGGCCTGAGTGATTAACTGGTGAATCCAAAGTGAAATGGACACATTAGAAGCTGCTTGACCCTTCTTGGGGCCTTCCAGCAAAACAAAAACTCATCAGAACGTCTGATGCTTGCAGATCTTTCCAGGTAGAATCTGACCGCCTGCACCACATCCAAAAGGTGCAACTGCTTCTCTTCTGGCAAGCCAGGCTGAGAGAAAAAAGAAAGTAGAACAATGTCCTAAATTAAATGAAATTCAGAAACTACCTTAGGCAAAAAGAATGAACAGGATGTAGCACCACTTTATCATGGTGCAAAATCAAATACGGCTCCTTACAGCCAAAGTAATTGCAAAATGAAAAAAACAAGTTCCATTTCAAAAGAACTAACGGAACTTGGTTGATTGGTTCAAAAGGCTGCTCCTGTAGCACTGACAAAACCAAATTCAAATCCCAAGGGCAAAGTTGTGATTTAACGGGAGGCAATAAGTGAGTCACTCCCTGAAGAAAAGTCCGGACCAAGGAATGTAAAGCCAAAGGCTTCTGGAAGTACACTGATAAAACTGAAACCTGCCCTTTAATTGTTGTCAAGGCTAATCTTTTATCTAAGCCTGACTGAAGAAAAGAGAGAATTCTCTCTACCCAATATCTGCGAGGATGCCAACTTCTGGCCTCACACCACGCAATGTAAGCCTTCCAAACCCTGTGATAAACCTTCCTGGCCACCGCCTTTCTAGCATTCACCAACGTAGTTACCACTAGTCCTGAGATACCATTATCCCCTAGCACCCTGGCTTCAATAGCCACGGCGTCAAATTCAGCAAGCATAAATTTGGGTGGAATATAGGCCACTGTGACAGTAGATTGAGCCGGAGCGGAAGTGTCCAAGGCTTGCCTACTGCTAATCTCACTACCTCTGGGTACCAGGCCCTCCTGGTCCAGGCCAGAGCTACCAGAATGACTGATGTCATCTCCTCTTGGATCCTGTACAAAAAATGTGCCAGAAGAGGAATCGGGGGAATGCATAAATCAAAGAGTAATTACTTAATGGGTTATAGGCCACCTTCAGGTGTTGACACTGGTCAACGCAATCAAAGGAAGTTTACTCCCCTATATAACCCCTCCTCCTTCCAGGAGCACATCAGTTTTTGTAGCAAAGCAATATACTTGTATCCCAAAAGAGGGGTGGGACCTCTGTGTCCCATGATGTACTCCAAAAAAAAGGATTTTACAGATAAGCTGTAATAAAAATCCTATTTTCTTTATCTTACATCATGGGACACAGAGCCTTAAGAAATTACTTAATGGGATGTCCCATAGCAATGCCACATGAGGGGTGGGACTTGAGGATCTATACTGCTACTTGCAGCACACTGCACCCGAAGACGATATCCTCATACCTCCTTACATCCACCTGATAAAATGTTGTGAATGTATGCACTGAAGACCAAGTTGTGACCTTACAGATCTGAGCCATGGAGGCCTGATGACGCACTGCCCAAGAAGCACTAACCGACCTGGTAGAATGCGCCTTAATTTGAAACGGGGGAATCTTACCCCTTAAACCATAAGTTTGAATTATCACTTGCCGAATCCACTTAACGACAGTGGATTTTGACGCTGCCTGTCAATTCTTAGGACCCTCTGGCAGAATAAATAAGACATCAGTCTTACGAATCTGAGCAGTTTTCTTTAAATAGATTTTCACTGCTCTCCCCACATCAAGACAATGTAGTGACTTTTCTTCCCTGGAACATGGTTTTGGAAAAAACTATGGCAGGACAATATCTTGGTTCAGTTGAAAACATGAAATCACCGTATTTATCGGCGTATAACACGCACCCCAAGTTTAGGAAGGCATTTTAAGGAAAAAAGTTTTAGGAGGGAAGTTTAGGGAAAAAAAAAACTTACATTTAAGCGTCATTTGCAGCTTGCCCAGCGTCATTTGCAGCTTGCCCAGCATCATTTGCAGCCTGTCCAGCATCATTTGCAGCCTTGCCTAGTGTCATTTGCAGCTTGCCCAGTGTCATTTGCAGCTTGCCCAGTGTCATTTGCAGCTTGCCCAGTGTCATTTGCAGCTTGTCAGCGTCATTTGCAGCCTTGCACACGTTTAAATTTCCCGCCGCCGAGACAGACCGCGCAATCGCCGCCGAAAAAGACCGAAGCGCCGCCGAAAAAAGACCGAAGCGCCGCCGAAAAAGACCGAAGCACCGCCGAAAAAGACTGAGCCGACTGTTTGGCTCCCGCTCGCAGTCCTGCCTCCCTGCTGTTTCGCGAGCGAGCGCAGGGAGGCGGGACTACGAGCGGCCCTCGGATGCTGCCGTCCCTCGGTCCTCGGTTGCTGCCGCTGCCATCTTCGGTAAGGAATCAGGAAATTAAGCCTTGCGGCTTCAATTCCCGATTCTCTACTGCGCATGCGCGAGTCGTGCTGGCAATCAGAATGGTCCCTGCTGTCTCTGGGACGCGTGTGTGTCCCAGCAGACAGCGCGTGGGAAGGGAAGAGGCGTATACTTCCACGGGAGATTTCTACCTATAATTGTAGGGCACAGCTGTATATTTATCTGCTTTTAGCCTGCTGTGCGTCCCTGCGATAGGCCTCGCCCCCTCAAAATTAATTCCACCCCCTTTTTTATTTAAAATATTTCCGGTGCCTGAGCGCTGCATTTTTCGGGTCCCAGACCCAACACGAGGGAGGGGTGCGGCAGAGCAGAGTACAAATACAGCCACAGTTGCAAACTTTAGAGGTAAAATAGCGGGACCTTCCGCATCCCCCTTGGCAGGAGGGGGGTAATGTAAGGGGGTGTAGCGCTGCTGTCCCCTAACCCTCTGGTCCCATCAGGGGAAGAAAAAAATAATTTTTTTGCAGATTTTTTACCTTGCAAAATCTCCTTCCACACACTGTGCAGCCAGACACGGAACTGAGCAAACAGTGAGACAAGAGAGTAAGGTATGTGCATAGACTCCATCTAGTGGAGATTTTAAGGCATGACAACATCTTTTCCTTAAATAAAAGAAAATGCATAGATGTTTTTAATATCTAAGTTTTCTTCCCTTACCTTGTCCTCGCTGCAGGATTTTGCTGAATTAACAAAAAATGCTACTTTTACCCATCACGGCAGGTTACGTTTAGCAAACCTTCAAGGACTGGGTCCGTAAAAACGGGGTCCAACTGCCTTGGGCCTTGTATAAGCACCCCATCAGGAAGCTTGAGGTAATGTAACAAGACCTAAGCCCTGGGTTCCTGGGGTCCAGCCCTACAAAGAGGCATTACAGGCAAAACCTTGTGCTTCGGATACCAGGTCCCATCCACTTTAGGCCTCAGTGGCACTTCTGGATGGATCTGGCTTCTTTTTATGGAGGAATTTAAATCCAGCATGGATCCCTCCTGAAGCTCCTCAGAGCACTTCTTCACTCGTGACTAGGGTTGCCCCGATACTGAGCATTTGCGTGAGTACTTGTACTCGCACAAATGCTCCCGATGCCAGATCCGATACCTGGTCAGCGGGCAGTCAGCTGGTGGACGGAGGGCGGACGGAGAGGGCGGGCGGAGTCCGCTGGTGGACGGAGAGGGTGGCCGGAGTGAGCTGGTGGGCGGCCGGAGTGAGCTGGTGGGTGGATAGAGACATCAGAAAGAGACAGAGAAAGACAACAGAGAGAGAGAGACAACAGAGAGACATTAGAGAGAGAGAGAAATCAGAGAGAGAGAGAGAGACATCAGAGAAAGACAACAGAGAGAGAGAAATACATACAAGAGAGCAATCAGAGAGAAAGAGACATCAGAGAGAAAGAGACATCAGAGAGAGAGAGAAATCAGAGAGAGAGAGCGATCAGAGAGAGCGAGCGATCAGAGAGAGAGGGACATCAGAGAGAGAGGGACATCAGAGAGAGAGGGACATCAGAGAGAGAGAGAGACATCAGAGAAAGAGACAACAGAGAGAGAGAAATACATACAAGAGAGACATCAGAGAGAAAGAGACATCAGAGAGAGAGGGACATCAGAGAGAGAGGGACATCAGAGAGAGAGACATCAGAGAGAGCCATCGGCGGCTGAACATCCCGACGCCCATCTTGGTACACCCTGCACTCGGCTGTAGTAAACCAGCAGCGGACATCTTGTTACACCCAGCCCAGCTGGGTGTAACAAGATGTCTGCTGCTGCTTACTGCGGCAGGGTGTACCAAGATGAGCGTCACAGCACAGCATTTCAAAAATAAAACCAGCCACTTGTCAGTGCCACCTATTAGTGCCCATAAGTGCCGTCTATTAGTGCCACCTATCAGTGCCAGCCACCTATCAGTTTCCATAAGTGCTGCTTATCAGTGCCATCAGTGCCCATAAGTGCCACCTATCAGTGCCACCTATCAGTCCCCATCAGTCAAACTGACACATGACATTAAAAAAAGTATCGGTAATCGGTATCGGCGAGTACTTGAAAAAAAGTATCGGTACTTGTACTTTGTCTTAAAAAAGTGGTATCGGGACAACCCTACTCGTGACCAACACCTTAGATACTGGCAAAAAAACTGATGTGCTCCTGAAAGGAGGAGGGGTTATATAGGGGAGTAAACTTCCTTTGATTGGGTTTACCAGTGTCAACACCTGAAGGTGGCCTATAACCCATTAAGTAATTACTTAAGGCTCTGATGTACGATAAAAAAAAACACTGTTCCCCTTTCGGGAACTTGGACCTCCATGATCAACCCCTGCCACGGTCTGGACCCACGGCCTCTTTTGGCCCTGGCCCTGCTGTTTACCTTTGACAGCAGATCCCTGGTGCCGTCGGAACTGCCTAGGGCCTGAAAAACCTGAGGAATTAGCGCATGACCCCTTTAAAGAGGGCCTTGTAGAAACCCTTTTCACAGGAAGGAGGGAAATCTTTCCTCCAGATATCTTTTAGATGTACTTATTAAGATCATCCCCAAACAAACGTTCTCCGTGAAAAGGAAAACAAGCTAGCATCCTCTTACAATGAAGCTCTGCTGTCCAGCGTTTTAGTCATCAAATTCTGCACATGTGCACACACAAAAGAGCCAATGCGGGAGATCTGCTGCATGGAGTCTTTAAGGGCATCTATAGCAAGGCAAAGAGCCTGAGGTATATCTGCTCTATCCTGAACAGAATCCTCCGGTCTATTGGGCCATCTAGCCTGATTCTTCAAGGCTTGACAGACCCCAATTGCTGCTACTGTGGGATGAATAGCGGAACCTGCCAGGGCGAAGGATGTCTATAACAAGGCTTCCAGATTCTTATCTGTAGGATCCTTAATGACATGTGCATTATCCACTGGACAACTTAAGGTCTTGCTTAGGGAGGAAATCACTGCATCCACAACTGGTATGCTCCACTTCTTATTAACTACTTGCCGCGGCGGAGCGGTGCGGCTCTTGTTCTGGGACGCCGTCATATGACAGTGTCCCAGAACGGCCACTCTCGCGTGCCCATGGGGGCGCGTTGTGCGGCGATCACGGCCACGGATCTATCTCTGTATCAGTGTTCTCTAGTTGACATAGTTATGATATTACTGAAAAAAAAGAACATGCTCTAGGAGTAGAGCTACTTGCTTATAACTCATTAAATCTGAAATTTTAGTTATTATTGTGACAGTCTTAATTTGTTTGCTTAGGTTAATGATCATCTTAAATTTCTTAAAAATTTTGTATTTCAGTACTTACATCCAAGTAATTCATAAGAGGCTCACTAGCAGTTTCTGGGCTGCTACAAGAGTCACTCAATTGAAGAAACTCATTTCCCTGCTTTGTCCATAAATGTGAGAGCTTTCCTTTTTCCTTAAGCATTTTTCGCAATGACTTTTGTCTCTTCAGTGGAATTCTGTAATTAATAAAATTGTCCATAGTAAAAAGCAGCAAATACAACAGCTGAGGACTAAAGGCCCATACACACTATTAGATTTTCTGCAGACTTTTGTCTTCAGATTTACCAAAACCATATAATATGAGGTTAAACCTTAAGAGTTTCAATTTGTATGCAATCAGGCAGGCCCTTGCACTACATGGTTTTGGTAAATCTGAAGACAAAAATCTGCAGAAAATAGTGTGTATGGAGTCGAAAACCGAATTAGGTAGGCATTGCTAACAATGCTATATATTACATATTTAATTTGAAATATATAGACTGTATATAAACACACACACACACTAACCTGTTATTTATTTTTCAGAGAGCTGTTTAGTAATAAAAGGTACCTGGCAATCTTGCTAGAAATACAGGAATTACCTATGTAGTGCCTATAATGGACTTGACAGAGTACTTTCAGTGCACCTCTCTAATATCAGCCCTCATGGTAATTCTAGTTCTGTTGATGTGCGTACACATTTAGAAGGTACAGAAAGTGCCCATGAATACCAATAATGCCCTCCAGACAGTAGTACCGATTTTCGGGTCCTTTGCACACTGTTGGGAAGTTGAGGGAAAGTAGATTTAAATGTAGCATAGCTCCCAACAAAGCTCATGTGACGTCAGAAGGGGCGGGGCAATCTGGTTACGTCAGCGGGTGGCCCTGCCCTTGCCTATATAAGAGCTGTCAAAGTGAAAAGACAGCAGTCGCCGGGAGGCCTTCCATGGAGGCAGAGTTTTTTCGTATTTTTCGGGTCCAAAAGCATGTTGAGAGCATGTAACCAGGTATGGTTCAGAATGGGGGGGGGGGGGCACTCGCTCGTCGTCGTCCCCCTATCCTGACTTCCAGGCTGCATGCTCATATAAGGGTCTGGTATGGATTTTTGGGGGAACCCCACACCTTTGTACATTTTGGCATGGAGTTCCCCTTAGAAACCATACCAGACCTGAAGGGCCTGGTATGGACTGGGGGGCCCCCCCAGTCTACTCCATTTTTTCCTTGATTTTTCCGCCATTTTTTCCGCCATTTTTTCCTTGATTTTTCATCTATATTGCTGGGAGCCAGCAATACATTACAGCTGTGTGGAAGTTTAACCACTTGCCGACCAGCCGCCCACATTATACTGCGGCAGGTCAGCTCGTTCCCGCAAATCGCTGTAAGTGTATGTCGGCTCCTTCCAGAGCCATAGCAGGCCGGCGGTGCGTGCGCCAGCTGCATGGCGGGGGACCTGATGTGCATGCTCAGCGGCTGCAATGTCCGCCGGTCACCCGCGATCTTGGGAAAGAGAGCCAGAACGGGGATCTGTCAATGTATACAGAGAGATACCCATTCTGACAGGGGAGGAGAGAGAGATCTGCTGTTCCTAGTGATTAGGAACAGTGACCTCTCGCCTCCTTTAGTCAGTCCCATCGGCCCACAGTTAGAAACACCTTCCAGGTAACACATTTAACCCCCTGATCAATCCCTAGGGTTAACCCCTTCCCTGCCCGTGACATTTACACAGTAATTAGTGCATTTTTATAGCACTGATTGCTGTATTAATGTCAATGGTCCCAAAAAAGTGTCAAAAGTGTCAATATATACTTATTGCATTTTTGTTTTTACCAAAAATATGTAGAAGAATATATATATGCCTAAACTGATGAACAAATTTTTTTTTTTTGGATATTTATTATAGCAAAAAGTAAAAAATATTGTTTTTCTAAATTGTTTCTCATTTTTTGTTTATAGCTCAAAAAATCAAAACTGCATAGGTGATTAAATACCACCAAAAGAAAGCTCTTGTCTTTGGCAGTTAAAGCAGTGCAGTGCCGTATCGAAAAAATGGCCTGGTCATTAAGGGGGAAATCCGTTCTGTAAGTGGTTAAATTACATATTTTCCTTTAGAACTGTCAGTATTTCTGCGGCACTGTTCTACACATCGCACAGATACTCCACTTTACAGCCATGATATTTAAAGTAATATTTCATTTTTATTGTTTAACTTTAAGCATTATTAAAATCACTGCTCCTGAAAAAACGATTGTTTTAAAAACGTTATTTTTGCATTGATTCCCCTAGGGCAGTACCCGGGCCCCATACACTTTTTATGGCAATAACTTGCATATAAGCCTTTAAAATGAGCACTTCGGATTTTTCATGTTTGTGTCTCATAGACTTTAATAGGTTTCGCATGTTCGCTAGAGCTTTTTGTCTGTTTGTGGTGTTCTGGTGCGAACCTGGGGTGTTCGGCCCATCCCTACTGTCAGAATACTATACTGCAGTGAGGAGGATTCCTCTATCTACCGTATTTATCGGCGTATAACATGCACTCTTTTCCCCTTAAAATCAGGGGAAAATCGTGGGTGCGTGTTGTACGCTGAACCGCTGCCTCGGAGGGAAAGGTGGGAACGAGCGCCGCTGAAATAGACAGAGCCGAGTGTACTGTGTACTCGGCCAGTCCCGCCTCCTAGCATTTATGTCCCGACTGTGTTGTGTCCATCATAGGAGCCGGGCCAAGGGGCGGGACTGTGAGACGAGCCAAGAGGAGCCGAGTACACAGGACATCTGTTTGAGTACCAGTAACAATTTAAAATTGATCATGCTGCAATTTTGGGCAAGGCTGCAGATGGGCACTGTTGGGCAAGGCCGCAGATGGACACTGTTGGGCAAGGCTGCAGATGGACACTGATCATTCTGCAATGATGGGCAAGGCTGCAGATGAACACTGATTATTCTGCAATGATGGTCAAAGCTGCAGATGGACACTGATCATTCTGCAATGACGGGCAAGGCTGCAGATGGACACTTATAAGGCTGCATTAAACTTCCCTCCTAAAAGTTTTTTTCCTTAAACTTCCCTCCTAAACTTGGGGTGTGTGTTATACGCTGGCGTGTGTTATATGCCGACAAATACGGTACCTCAAATGTGTTGATGGGGGAACCCGCATCTTTTTTTTTGTGATTGGTCCACAGGCTGACTGATCAAACAAAAAACAAACAATCTATGTACAGTATGGCCAGCTAGCATTTTCAAAAGGGTGAGAAGGGTAACAAATTATGGATTCTCTATGGATATAATCTAGGGAGTTTGTTTTTTGTTTTTTGGTGAAAGAACATAAATCACACTGAATTTATGTTTATTGGCTTCAAACCAGTGAAAGACAAACATGATTTAAATATTTCAAAAGTCATTACCTGTATCAGTCACTCTAGTTTGGATCTCATTATTGCCTTGGTATAAGCATAGTCTCTCTCTCTCTCTCTCTCTCTCTCTCTCTCTCTCTCTCTCTCCCCCTCTCTCTCTCTCTTCCTCTCTCTCTCTCTCTCTCTCTCTCTCTCTCTCTCTCCTATAAATGTTTTGTCATCTGTGGTATGTAAAAATCAAGTCTTTCAAACTGTAATTATTTATATATATATATATATTGTATAAAGGTATACAATCTGTCATTGATGCATAGCATTGAGGGGTTAATACATTGAAAAACACATCTTCAAAGTTTGAATTACTAGAAAAGGAAAATAAAAAATATCACTCACCGAATTATCCCATGGACAAACGACAAAATGAGAAGAACTACAAGAATTTGCTTCATTGTTGGCACATGCAGGAACTGTTCACTGTGTCAGGCCAACACGAAAATCCAATTTATATCTTTTCTAAAACCAAACCCAGATAGTATTGTTTGCTGTGTAAAGTAAACAGGTGACATATTTCCACATTTCTTACACAATTAACAAGGTTAAAAGCGTGTGAGGGTTTTGTCCACACCTATTCTGGTGAGGTTACTGTGCAGAAACCCATGAATAGGCAGTTGACTAGCTTAGTATTACAATATATAAATGTATATATATACATATATACACACACACACACACACACATATACATATTATATATATATATATATATATATATATATATATATATATATATATATATATATATATATATATATATATATATATATACACACACACAATATAACTGTAAAACAAAAGTATAGCGCCTACACCAACTTTCCGGGGGCCTGGTGGTGGCCCTAAGAGGCATGGAGGGCTGACATACTTCCTCCGGGTGCAGGTTATTAGGCATGGTCTGTCACTTTTTTTTTGCTTAAACAAAGAGAAGTTTATTTCTCACAAAGAGGAAGAATGTGGGATAGGCCACAGGACACCCTTAAGCCCCATACACACGGTCGGACTTTTTCATGGATTCTGTCCGATCGGACAATGTTGTTGAAAAATCAGACCGTGTGTATGCACCATCGGACAGTGTACGTCGGTTTGTCCGACGGACAAAGTCTTATCTCCTGCTGGAAAGATTTGCCGTCAACACGGTCCGATCACACCAAATCCGATCGTGTGTACGGTTGTCCGACGGACAAAGTGCTACGCATGCTCAGAAGAAATTCTGTGACGGAAGCGCTCGGTCAGGAAAAACTACCTTTCCTAATCGACACAGCACATTCGTCACGCTGCAATGTTAAAATGTCTTTAATGCAGCGCATTCTCTTTTTCTTTACAATGCAACAAGAATGACATGTTTTAGCTGCTCCTATTCACCCGCACTTCTCACAAACTTAGTTCTTTATTACTTTGCAGCATTTATACACTACATGTTTATTTTTACTCAGATCGTAAAAGAATCTTTGTTATATTTTTACCATGATTTGTCTTTTTTTTTTTTTTTTTTTTTGGTAATACATATTTGAAGGTTTTTTTTTTTTTTTTTTTGGAGGGGGGTTGTGTGTCTCAACTTAGCAAAACCACATTATTAACATTTGCATTTGTTGCTTAAATTTACTAGGAGTTTGTTTGTTGTTGGTGCCCCTTGTTAATTCTACTTTAGGATTAGTGAAATGTACCTGCCTACTCACAAATAATCTGTCATTGTAGAAAAGTAAAACACATAGGCAATGATTATTTCAAATCAAAAAGACCTTTATTTAGGTGTCAGCAACAAACCAAAGAGGAACGCAGCCATGGTGAAACTTGGGGAATTTGCAAAGCCTTGGCCCCCCACGGCAACCATCATTTTTCAAGCGTAGAAAATTGGGGGCCTGAGGAGTACGTATATTAAGGGGAGTGCAATCTGGTCCTGAAGTCCAAAGTATCCGTAACTGCAGCAGATGCCATCTAGGTCCCCAGGCTCTGGTACTACAAGAGGCTCCATCTTCTCTCAGACCAGACTGAATCCAGGTCGTCACTCTCAGGTCTTCCTTCCACGCTTCCTTGCACGCTGTGGCTGTCGTGCTGGTGGGGTGGCAGAAGGAGGAGAGGAGGAGGAGGAGGCGGAGCATGGTAACTATGGCAAACATGTGTGACTGGGGTCATCTCCCCAGCCCTACCCTTATTTAGGACATGGAGGATGAGCCCCTCACACATGTTGCGTTGCCTCACCTCCATACCCATCATTTTTGTGACAACCACCGAGCAAAAGGTCTCCTCGTCGGCGGCTGTGGCATGTAGGGAGTCTGAAGCCTCTCTTATCATCCTGAGCGCTGACTCTGCCGCATAACCCCCCCTTCTCGCCCTTTTGTAGGGAAGGCGGAGGAGAGGGATTTGGGAGTCAGTCAGGCTCCGAGGCCTAGCCCCCTCTTGGCTGCCACTACCCACCTGGTGGCTGCCACTAACCCCTGCCTCCTCCTGACTGCCACCTTCCACAGCCACCTCCTGGCTGAGGTCTTCCTGTGTATGAAAAAGGGACATAGTTTCAGTTATTTGTTCATCAAACACACACAATTCTCATCTTGTGACTGTTGCAAAATGTTTACAATTAGAAAACCATACAATTCTCAGCCCTGCAGTTTAGATTGTGGCCCCAACTGTCTCCAACACTACTGTCAGTTGATATGTCAAACACGTTAGGAACTAAGCAATTGGGTATCCTGAATTAAGTGAACATCATTCATTATTCACATAAATGGTAACCAAACTACTATACCTGGAACAAGCTGGGCTCCTCCACCTCTTCCAGACTGGAAGGCCCAGGTTGCTCCTCGGAAGCCTCATCAGGGGTGGCCTGCGCGCAAGGAAGCGTGGAAGGAGGAGTCGAGAGTGGCTCCGTGACATCAGCCTGGTCTTTGAGAAAATGGAGACTCTGATAGTACCAGAGCTTGGGGACATAGACCTCATCTGCTGCAGTTGCAGTTTCTTCAGACTTCCGGACCTTTTTGCGCTCCCTGATATACGCACTCCTCAGGCTGCCAATTTTCTTTCTTATATCATCAACAGTTGCCGTGGGGAACCTTGGCTTTACAAATTCCACAAGTTCCTCCAGGGCTGCGTGCCTCTTTGGTTTGTTGCTATAATGGGGGTGTTTACCCTGCCATAAAACGGGAAATTCCCTATATTTGGCAATGAAGAGGGGGAGAAAACTCATGTCGTTGAATCCCTTCATAATCTCTGCAAGACACAACACCACACAAAACCATATAAATTATGTCAGGCTAAACTCTCCTAATCTTCTCCATAAAGAAGCCTCAAGTTCGAATCAGTCTAGGCTAGTTATGTACCAACGTCAAATTGTACCTTCGTTTGTAGCGATCGTCTCGTGCGTGAGTTTTCTCTCCCCTCGTCTCCCAGATCGTGGCTACGACACAGGCGTGTGACGTTTTATATACAGTGCGCATGCGTCAAACTCCGCCCACCCCTGACGATCTTTCTCGTCTATTCCCCACCCCTTCTCTTTACGGCGCAGTGGGGAGAGCACATGGCGTGGACACAGCAGGTGCGCCCCAAATATCCCACCAACGAGGAGGAGGACGAGGAAAGTCCGGAGGCAGAAACGTCACGATCCCGGAGCCTGAAATTCAAGGCCTCCAATATGTCATTTGGAGAAATGTTGGAGATGGTGGACATATTAAAGAGGAGCGACTATGATGGGAAGTATGGGCCTTACCTCAACCCCAATGTCTGCAAGGCCAAGATCATGTCTAAAGTTGTGAGAAGGCTGTACAATCAGTTTGGGGTACAACGATCCAAGGAGCAACTGAGGAAACGCTGGTCAGACCTGAAACTGAGGGAGGCCGATCAGTACAGAAAGATCAAGCGAATTCTTCTAAAAAGTAAGTAGTTGTGTTTTGTGTTTTAGTTCTTGCTTGCATACTGCTCCATGTGGTTTGATTTTTTCAAAGTTGTACATTCCAAAATGGCCACTTTCAGGTTCGTCTGTGCATTCGATCGTACTCAGCCTCGATCTTTCTGCCACTGGCATGATCGTGTGTGTCCATTCTATCGTACGCAACCTCGATCGTTCGGCCACTTATAATACGATGTTTGGTGTTTTTTTTGTGGAAAGGAAGTTTGTTCTCACTAGAAATGTCATCAAGAATGTAAAGCCAATTTATTCAATGTAAAGGAGAGGTCACCCAGTAGCTGTTTACCCATCTGGACTCTAGAGCACTAGTGCTGGGACACCCAAACCCCCTTTTTATTATGCTTTTCCACACATGTGCTCCAGTGGATACTAGAGGGGGGTCTCCATCAGACAAACTTCAACCAAAAAGCTAGTAAGTTTAGCACCTTTACAAAGTGACTACATTCATGTAGTTGGCATTTGTAACTGGCCAAACAAAAATAGTGTCCGACACTTTCAAGCAATGTTTGTCATTTCCTATTTCTGCCCTCAATAGATTGTGTTGCTAAATATTCCTTTTGTACATTCTCATAGGGGAGCGAAAACTTGGGCCGTCTGAGGAAACCCCAAAACCAACACCTCCCAAAAAAGGTGAAAGAGCAGAAGCAGAGGAGGAGGAGGAGGAAGGAGAGATCATCGAACTTGGAGAAATTGTCACCACAACAGGTGAGTGTGGGAGAACACAGCTACTGGTAAGCTAATCAATGTATGGCTGCCTCATTTCCAACACCAGATTTTTTTATGTTTGTGTTTTTTAGGTGACGTGGATGTTGTGGAAGAAAAATCGCACTTTACCACAGAGAGTGCCCACGTACTCATCGGGGAGATAATGGTCTGCAATAGAGATCTAGATTACATAAAGCAAAACATCAATGATGTTCAACAAAAATTGAAGAACATCATTGATGTTTTAGGAAAAATATGAAAACGCACCAAGTAATTAACACACATTTGTGCCAGCTTTTGAACACATTTGCAACTTAAGAACTGTGTGAAATTTGGAACATGCACACATTGTGTCCACATGTGCTAGCTCCCATCATGGTGGATGAATGCCAACGTTTTTTTGGGGGTGCAAACACTTTACAAACTACGAAAGTGGTTGTGGTGAAGGGGTTGCACCCCCAAAAAACGTCCATTCATCCCCATGATGGAAAATGGCACTTTTGAAGCTTCTAGGCATGTGTTTTACCATCTAATGACCATTTTCAGACCCAAATTGTGTGCATGTTCTAAATTTCCACTTTCCAGGGGTGACCCCCCCATGTGATGAAGGCAAGATCAAACACACTTTGAACATATAGTCATGTCTGATCTTGACTTCACTTTACAAAGTTGCACTTTCCAAGTTCATAGGTTCTGTTTTGCTCCATGCCTGGTTTTACCAATTGCGCAATGTTTGTAAACAATGTTGTAAATAACCAAGATGTTGTCAGTTTGGGCGTGAAGATTGTAAACGCACTTGTGAATGTTTTCCAAGTAAACTTTTTTATTTTTCTAAATGTGTGGCTTCCTTATTTCAAAAACACAATGCATTATGTATGTCAAATGTAAAGGATATGGGGGGCAATTGGTGTTATTTACTAAAGGCAAGTCCACTTTGCACTGCAAGTTTCTTTTCCAGGGCACTTTTTCACTGCACTTGTAGAGCATAGTGGATTTGACTTATGTAAATGACACCCACAGTGCTTTGTACGAAAACACGGAGCACAGCATTTTTGAGAATACACACATGTCTGACCTGGTGATGAAAAGGAGTATTTTGGGTGTCAGTTATGCAGTACAAACCTTATCTAGACCAAAGATTAGGTATCAAACACACAACATGAGAAGAATCTTTTTGGGAAGAAGAGACTGTTACCTCCTTTTGCCCAGAAAGTGCATTCCCACTGTCGAAGGCAAAGGGAAAAAATTTCAAGGTAAAATAAGCTAAAATGAATACTGAAATGACCAGAAATCATAGGTTGGTTGAAATATCAGATTTATTAAAAAATGCCTCTCACACATCGTCAGGCAGAGCAATGGCCCCCCTACCCACAAAGTACTCCATATATTGCTCGCGGACCACGCGGGCATTTAGAGGGGGCAAGGCTGGACGTGCCACTTGAAGGGCTGTGAGGTCCGCATTTGGAGGGCCCTCCACATCTGGGCCAACGGGCACCACATAGTTCCTGTTATGTCTTTTGAGGAAGTTGTGCAATATGCAACAGGCAAGAACTATGTGGTTCAGTTTGTATTCCGCCAAGTTAAAAGCCGTCAAGAACAGGCGGAAGCGGCTGGCCAGGATGCCAAAAGTGTTCTCCACCACTCTTCTGGCTCTGGACAGCCTGTAGTTGAAGACCCTCTGGTCTGGGGTGAGGGTCCTCATCGGTAACGGCCTCATCACATGGGGAGTCAACGCAAACGCTTCATCTGCGACAAAGACGAAGGGGAGTCCTTCTGCATTCTCCTCTGGAGGTGGCAAGCACAGACTGCCACTTTGGAGATGCCAGTAGAACTCCGTGTGCGTAATGGCTCCACCATCCGAGATCCGGCCGTTCATCCCCACGTCCACATACATAAACTCGTATGTCGCCGACACCACCGCCAACATCACTACACTATTAAACCCCTTATAATTATAATAGTAGGACCCCGAGTTGGGCGGTGGGACGATGCGGACGTGTTTCCCATCAATTGCCCCTCCGCAGTTAGGAAAGTCCCAACGGCTGGCAAAGTGGGAGGCCACAGTCTGCCATTCCTGTGGCGTGTAACAAGAAAAAATAATTAGTCACTTTGCACATAAACATTGCAAGCAGATTAGACAATCAACATCTTGGAACAAGAGCATTTTTGTAAATTTGAGGCTGGAAAGTATTTGCACAGAAAAGTAGAGGCTCCCCTTCACAGATTACTCACCCCCCATCAATCCCCACACTTCTGATGGGCCATTGGCAATAACTAGGGTTTTGGGGGGGGGGGTGGTGGACAGGTAACCCTCTGCACTTCATTGATTGGCAAATGGCTCAATAATGTGTGCTAGTTTGGCCAGACCCTCTGTACTTAACACTATTGGCAGCCCCCAGGAAAGATAAAATAACATTTCAACCCCCCCCCCCCCCCCCCCCCAAAAAAAAAAAGACAAGCACATTGTGACATTATGAAATTACCAAGCAAGCTAATAGGAGGGAAAGAACACAAAAAAAGAGGAAATGGAAAGTATGGAGCCAGCCCCTTTCACTACATGCTTTGCTGAATTCATCCCTAAAGATGCCCACTATAAAGAGGTAGGTATATAGTGTGTATGGACCTTGGGAAAGCCAGCAGATAAAGGATTGGTACCATCTGACAGAGCAGTTGGGGGAGGGGGTTCCTAATGACTTTGCCCCCCCCCCCACACCAAAAAAAAAAAAAAAAAAAGGGGCTCTACATGAAGTAAACCACACAGCAAACATTTGTGGGGGGTGTTTGGGGGCATATTTTAGGGGGTGTTTGGGGGCAAACAATACTATGCAGCAGACAAAAGACATTGCTTAAGTGACTAGGCCATAGGTGTCTATTGGGCCAGAAGAGCATGCTGGGGAGGTAAGTGAAGGGAAAAATGCATGAAGGAGAAAAGGGGCACAGCATATTAGAGCATATTGCAATCATGGTATTTAGGGAAGGAGGTCAAAAATAGAAGACATTAGCAAACAGAGCATACATAGAAGGGAATAGTAAAGGAGAAATGTTACCTTAATATAGTCCTCCTGCAGGACCTGGATGATGGCAGAACAGGTCTCTGGAATAATGATTCCCAGGGCCTGGGGAGAGATACCTGAAGAGAACTTCAAATCCTGAAGACTTCTCCCTGTCGCCAAGTACCTCAACGTGGCAACAAGCCTCTGCTCCGGAGTAATGGCTTGTCTCATGCAGGTATCCTGCCGGCTGATAAAGGGGGTCAGCAAAGCCAAAAGACGGTGAAAATCGGGGTCCGTCATCCTGAGAAAGTTCCTGAAATCATCAGGATTATTCTCCCGGATCTCACGAAGCAAAGGCATGTGCGAGAATTGGTCACGCTGAAGCAACCAATTCTTGGTCCACATACTCCTCGTCACTCTGTTCATGGACGGGTCTTGGGTCAAAGCTAAAAGCCCGACACCAATTCCGCGTACAGCACGAACTCGGCGACGAGTACGCACGGGAAACATCGCTCACAAGGTCACAAAAGGTCGGCTGGTCAGAACGGACAAACAGAAAGCACCGATAAACAGCAAGGCCTGAAAGAACGAAATGAATACCAGAAACGAGCAGACAATAAGCAGTGCAAATCAAAGCGTCCTATATCAAGATATAGGCCGCAATGACCAACAAATGCGAACTGACTACACGCACTAATAAACAGATACGCACGACAAGCACAAACTGAAGAGCAGTAACGATCTGAGTCAGAAAACTGAGAAGCGCGAATCTTAAGTCACCAAACTTCGACTAAATCTCGATAAACACGGGATCAGCAGAAGGAGCCCAACGGGTGCCTGACGTGGTGCTGAACTTCCCTTTTCTAATCTCGTGGACGACGACTTACGTCACGACGTTCTTGCAGACCGGATATTCCGACAACGTTGTCCGACCGTGTGTACGCAACAACAACATCGGACAAAGTACGACGGACAGAATCCGACCGACCTGGTCCGCGGATTGTCCGACCGTGTGTATGGGGCTTAAGTCAAAAATAGCAACGATCATCAGATAAGAAGATTGGTAGACTCCTTAGACAAAAATGGTGAGATAGGGTAGACAGCAGTACAGGAAAAGAGCCTTTAAGCTGAACCAGCACATCTGTACTTTGTAGAATAGGCTGTCTCCTATAGTAACTGAACCTAATTCACGGAAGGTGCAGAAACTCTGTGGATGATTCCATCTTGACACTTTCCCAGGCTCTCCATGGGTCCCCGGTCCATGCAAGAGTCACCTCTGGTACTTCATCTCAGGTTTCCATCCCTCTCAGAATTATTTCCCGATATTTAGCAGGCTTTTCTCAGCATAATCTTGAACACCCGGATACCCTCGGAAATACACCCGGATTTATATATTTTTGGGGAATATTTATTATAGCAAAAAGTAAAAAATATTGTGTGTTTTTCAAAATTGTCGCTCTTTTTTTTTTGTTTATAGTGCAAAAAATAAAAACCGCAGAGGTGATCAAATACCACCAAAAGAAAGCTCTAATTGTGGGGAAAAAAGGACTTCAATTTTGTTTGGGTGCAACATCGCACAACCGCGCAATTATCAGTTAAAGTGACGCAGTGCCGAATCGCAAAAAGTGCTCTGGTCAGGAAGGGGGTAAAATCTTCCAGGGGTAAAATCTGGAGGAGCTGGCAATTAGCCAACAGCTGAGCAGCCAGCTCAGAGAAGGAAGGGCTGAACCCAGCCCTGACAGTATCTCCTCCTCAATGACCCCTCCCCCTCAGAGGACCACCAGGCTTGAGGGGAAAACGTCTATGGAAATTATGGAGGAGGACAGGGGCATGTACGTCCGAGGATGAGACCCAAGAGTGTTCCTCTGGACTATACCCTTTCCAATGCACCAGGTACTGTATGCGCCCATGGAACTGTACTTCATACTCCTTATGGTTCTCAACCTGTACAGGGTGAGGACGAGGCACCAAGGTGGTAATGCAGTTGCAGACCAAAGGTTTTAATAAGGAGACATGAAATACATTTGAGATATGCATATTAGAAGGAAGGTCGAATGCGTAAAGCCACGGGGTTAATCCTGCGAAAAGTACGGAAAGGCACAATAAACCGAAGTGCGAACACGAAGTCGGAGAGCACAGTGGTTACATAGTTACATAGTTACATAGTTAGTAAGGTTGAATAAAAACACCAGTCCATCCAGTTCAACCCGAGCCAGTGTGGGTGCGTGTCTACATTTATCCCCATTTTATTTAAGGTACCCATATAGCGACGGCAATTCACGCAGCACTCCACACATACATCATACACCCACATCGGTCCCTACCCACAAGGAACACACAATCCAAGGTCCCAAACTCACATTCATATACTAGGGCCAATTTTGAACAGAAGCCAATTAACCTACCATCATGTCTTTGGAGTATGGGAGAAAACCGGAGTACCCACAGTAAACCCATGCAGGCACAGGGAGAACATGCAAACTCCAGGCAGGTAGTGTCATGGTTGGGATTCAAACCAGTGACCCTTTTTACTGCTAGATGAGAGTGCTACCCACTACACCACTGTGCTGCCCAGTGGACCCAGAAAACGCTGCAGAGGACGTAAACTCACGGTCGTGGCCACTGTAGGACTGCTGAAAGTTTCTCTAAGGCCGCGTACACACGAAGGGACAATCCCGCGGGATTATCCGCTGGACTGAAGTCCAGCGGATAATCCCCTGGTGTGTGGGCGCCGGCGGACTTTTTGGCGCCAAAGTCCGGCTGACTTTTTGGCGCCAAAGTTTTAAGTTTGGTTTTAAAATTATCCGCTGGACTTGGCAGTCCGGCGGACAATCCCGCCGTTAGTAGGCAAGTCCGCGGGACTTTTGAAATGAACGGACTTGCCGCTCATCGGCAAGTCCGTTCTTTTAGCACGTGACTTCAGGTTACGTAGCTAACTCCGTGACCTGGCATGGATTTAAAGGGACTCCCCACGCCGAAAAAACGGCGTGGGGGTTCCCCCCAAATCCATGTCAGACCCTCATCTGAGCACGCAGCCCGGCAGGCCAGGAAAGGGGTGGGGACGAACGAGCGCCCCCCCCCTCCTGAGCCCTACCAGGCCGCGTGCCCTCAACATGGGGGGTGCCCTGGGGAAAGGGGGGCCGTGCGCGCCCCCCCCACCCCAAAGCACCTTGTCCCCATGTTGATGAGGACAAGGGCCTCTTCCCGACAACCCTGGCCGTTGGTTGTCAGGGTCTGCGGGCGGGGGCTTATCGGAATCTGGGAGCCCCCTTTAATAAGGGGGCCCCAGATCCCGGCCCCCCACCCTATGTGAATGAGTATGGGGTACAATGTACCCCTACCCGTTCACCTAAGGTGTAAAATGTAAAGTACAAAAACACACACACTTTTGAAAAAATATTTTATTGCACTGCTCCGGGGGTCTTCTTCCGTCTTGGGGGTCTTCTCGCCGGACTCCTCCGCTCTCTTCTGCTCTTTTACCTAGCTCTTTCACGAGCGGAGGAGTCCGGCTACTTTCTTCGTCGTCGCCGCCGTCGTCTGGGGGTCTCGATCCGCCTTCGGGGGTCTTCCCGGGGGTCTCTTCTGTTCTTGCGGCGGTCGTCGTCTTCCGCGCCGCCGGCGCCGCCTTCTTCTTCTTGTCCTTCTTCTTGTTCTTCTTCTTCTTCCGATGTTGACCCGACGCTCTCTCTGCCCGGAATGCCTGTGCCGCGCTGCGCTGGGACTTATATAGGGACATGGGGACAGGGTCACATGTTCATGTCACATGGTGACCCCGCCCCCTTGTGTTGTCACAGTCCCGGAGGATGCTGGGACTGTCACATTGCACGGGGGCGGGGTCACCATGTGACATGAACATGTGACCCTGTCCCCATGTCCCTATATAAGTCCCAGCGCAGCGCGGCACAGGCATTCCGGGCAGAGAGAGCGTCGGGTCAACATCGGAAGAAGAAGAAGAACAAGAAGAAGGACAAGAAGAAGAAGGCGGCGCCGGCGGCGCGGAAGACGACGACCGCCGCAAGAACAGAAGAGACCCCCGGAAGACCCCCGAAGGCGGATCGAGACCCCCAGACAACGGCGGCGACGACGAAGAAGGTAGCCGGACTCCTCCGCTCGTGAAAGAGCTAGGTAAAAGAGCAGAAGAGAGCGGAGGAGTCCGGCGAGAAGACCCCCAAGACGGAAGAAGACCCTCGGAGCAGTGCAATAAAATATTTTTTCAAAAGTGTGTGTGTTTTTGTACTTTACATTTTACACCTTAGGTGAATGGGTAGGGGTACATCGTACCCCATACTCATTCACATAGGGTGGGGGGCCGGGATCTGGGGGCCCCCTTATTAAAGGGGGCTCCCAGATTCCGATAAGCCCCCGCCCGCAGACCCCGACAACCAACGGCCAGGGTTGTCGGGAAGAGGCCCTTGTCCTCATCAACATGGGGACAAGGTGCTTTGGGGGGGGGGGGCCGCACGGCCCCCCTTTCCCCAGGGCACCCCCCATGTTGAGGGCACGCGGCCTGGTACGGCTCAGGAGGGGGGGGCGCTCGTTCGTCCCCACCCCTTTCCTGGCCTGCCGGGCTGCGTGCTCGGATGAGGGTCTGACATGGATTTGGGGGGAACCCCCACGCCGTTTTTTCGGCGTGGGGAGTCCCTTTAAATCCATGCCAGGTCACGGAGCTAGTGCGGCGGCATTAACTGCCTACGCTAGCTACGTACCTGAAGTTACGTTCGAAATGAACGAACTGCTCCGTGTGTGGGCAAGTCCGTTCATTTTCAAAATTCCCGCAGACTTTTGGCTGGCGGATTATTCGCCGGAGAAGTCCGTGCGTGTGTGGGCAAGTCCACACGCTCGGAAAGTCCAGCGGACCAAGCTGGAAAGTCCAGTGGGATTGTCCACTGGACTAAGTCCGCCGGCAAAAGTCCGCACGCATAAGTCCATCGAAAAACCAGCAGTGGAAATGACATAACCCAGGAATTTAACCTGTTCACAATGGAATTCGCACTTCTCCAATTTACAATAGAGATTGTTCTCTCTTAGTTTCTGAAGCATATGGCAGACATCTGTGTGGTGGCTCTCCAGGGACTTGGAAAAAATTAGGATATCGTTGAGATAAACCACCACACATAAGCTTCAAAATGTCCAAATGTGCAAAAGTTAAAAAAATTGTGCAACTTCCACTCAGTTAAGAGGTGGTGTACACTTCCCGAAGAGGTAACTTTTCTCCTTCATTGATGTACGCTGATGAGGCGGCACTGATGGGCATTAATAGGTGGCAGTGATGGCACTGATGGGTGGCAGTGATGGGCACTGATGGGTGGCAATAATGGGCAATGATCGGCACTGGTTGGTTACACTGCTAGGTGGCACTGATTGGCACCGCTGGTGGGCATTGATAGGTGGCACTTGTGGGCATTGATAGGTGGCACTCATGGGTATTGATAGGTGGCACTGGTGGGCACTGGCATGTGGTACTGGTGGGCACAGATGAGGCAGAATCGGCTCTTCCTCTTCGGGACCGATGTCCCAAGCACATAAGCTGCTGACAGCTGACAGCATGAGGAGGAAAAAAAATGATTATCGAGCTTTTGTTTACTACATGTGATCAGCTGGCATTGGCTGACAGCTGATCACGTGGTAAGGGGCTGGGATCGGCCCCCAACTCTGATCACCTGAGTCTCAGTGACTTGGTGATCACAGCGCATGCAGGGGAGCGTGCAAAGAGGAGAACGTCATATGACAGCCTCCCGGAAATTCAGGTCCGCGCTGTGGCCGTCATTCAGCTATAGCGCGGACGCCAAGTGGTTAAACAACGTTTTCCACTCATCGCCCTCCTTAATCCTCATGAGATTGTATGCCCCTCTCGAATCAAGCTTTGTGAAAACCGTTGCTGCATTGAGGCGGTCAAATAACTAATAAATGGAATTGGATGGGCACTCTTAATCGTAAAACGATTGAAACCCCTATAATCAATACAAGGTCTCTGTTCACCACTCTTCTTCTTCACAAAGAAGAAACCAGCACCAGCAGGAGATGAGGATTTGCGGATGAAACCTTGAGAAAGTGCATCTGCAACATACTCCTCCATGGCCTTATCCTCCGAGACCGACAAAGGGTAAACCTGGCCATGAGGGGGTATGGCACCAGGTTGAAGGTCAATTGAGCAATCATATGACCGGTGTGGAGGCAAACCTCCAGCTTGACCTTTGTCAAAGACATCGCTAAAATTGCGGTACTCCTCCGGCAGGGATGAGAGAGAAGAAGTGCACAGGACCTTGGCTACCTTCTGGAAGCATGTCTTACTGTATTGTGGCGACCAGGAGAGAACCTCAGCACAGAGCCAATTAAAAGAGGGGTTGTGCCTCTGTAACCAAGGATAACCAATAACCAGCGAAAACTTAGTTTAGGAAATAACTTGGAATTGGATTATCTCATGGTGAAGAGCCCCTACGGCCATGGACATTGGAACAGAGAGGGCCGGAATGAAAATAGAACGTAGGGCAATGTTAGGGGAGAGCCGGACATGACGGTGTGTCTAGGACACACAGGGAGTGAGGTAAGGGGTTAGGCCAGGCAGGAGCAGGCCAGTAAGGCAGTGGGGGAGCGGCCATATAAAGAGGGGGCGTGGCTAAGGGAATTCAGTCGGGAGAAGAATCACACGAGGAGGCAGTTTTTTCCACTGCTCCTCGTTTTCACCCATCCAAAATGGCGGACGTCCGGGACCTCGTGGCGTGGCTGAGAGCGGCGGCGGCTTCCAGGGGATCCGAGTGGCTTCAAGAACAGGTCGCGGCCATGCTGGCCGAGAGCGAAGTCCGGACGGACGGATGACGGCGGGAGGCGAGCATGCGGTGAGCGGAGGACGAACGGCGAGCGGAGGACGAATGGCGAGCGGAGGACAAACGACGACCGGAGGACGGCGGGACTCAAGCACGCGGCAGGATTTCTAGGCCGCCTTCCAGGTACTCTCCAGGGTCGAGTGCTGGGCCATCAAGGGTCACCAGGAGCCCGAGGGGGGAGTATTCGACCCCCCCAGCTAAGAGAGCACAAAAAGAGCCTTCCGGTGGGCCCAGGCGGAACACACGCAGCGGGGACCATGCGGGAGTGGGGGCCACGGCCTGCAGGGCGCCGCATCCCCAGTTAGCATTAGGAGAGAGGACCAGGACACTGCTGCCCCTGCAGCTCTGAACGAGCAGAGGGGTGGAAAAGAGGGCAGGCGCGCACAGCCAGCAGCACCAGCAGCCAGGGAGGTGAGCATGGAGAGATCGTCAGGCCCATCCACAATTGTGTCCCCCCCAGCAGCTCTGCACGAGCCGAGGGGCGGAAGTTCTACACCCAGAAGAGGGGCAGCCAAAAAGGGGGTTTCTGCACCCAGGAGGGTACCGGCCACTGCACCCCCAGCAGCTCTGAACGAGCCAAGGGGGGAGGACAGAAGGGGGAGCGGGTTGACGGCTGCAGCGGGACCATCGGGCAGCTTGGCAAGTGGTACGGCGGGTAGGCGGATGCCACCTGGCGGAGAAGGACAGGGGTCACGGGGCGGGAGTGGTGCCGGGACCAGCCCAACTGCATGGGATTTGGGGGAGCGGGGGGGCAGCGAGAAGGCAGAAAGGCAGTGGCTAAGACTGCGGGCAGACGGAGGCATTCGATATCCCGGAGTCCCTCCCCAGGGGGACTGCCGTTTTTGTCCCAGCAGGAGGAAGCGAGCAGGTCAGAAGGCAAAATATCGGAGGAGGAGGAAGTGGAACCCAGTAGCCCACAAGCACCGGTGGCGATCGGCACAGCGGCTGTAGGGAGGGCGCTCAGTCAGCCAGGTAAGTCTAGCTACAATTTTGTATTTACTGTTGCATTACAAAGTTTACTGGGTGTTGTATCTGGGGGGGGGGAGATCTGCGCCTCCAGCGCCGCTGTTGGCAGACACTGACCAACCGCGGGCAAGGAGTGGGACCACAGGTGGGTCCGGGGATCAGATACAGGAGTTGTTAGAGGGCCTGCGGGCGTTGGTAGGTCGTTTTGAATGCGGACAATCAACCTCAGGGGAGGCAGGTGACGGCAATGTGGGAATTTCAGGAGGGGTTGGGGCACCGCCCTCGGGGGGTTGTGACGGTCACAGCAGCCACGGAGGTGTCACTGGCCACTGAGGCAGGTGAGGCGGTGGAGAAGGTGAGTACGGCAGAAAAAGTGGCTACGGAGACGACAGTTAGGGCTGACATCATGCGGTTGGCTGATGCAGCAAAATGCGAAGTGTATGTCTGCTTCGAGGGACCCCTAGGCGCTCACCTGAAGCAGGAGACGAGGGAAAAAATTTGGAAGGGCGAATATGTGGAGATTTTCTCCTTATTGCCCTTAGAGAAATTTAATCTGGACAGAGTTAAGCCGGATGATACTAAAAAAGATGACGAGGAGAAGCGGAGATACCATTTGATTCCCAGAACGTTTGCCAATTGGCTGCAAGCGTTCGCCATTTTGGCGGGGGTAATTGGCGAAAAGAACCCCGAACATTGTTCGACGTTATTTTGTTATATGAATGCCATAGGGGAGGCTCTGACGAGCAGTTCCGACAATGCAGGGCGGTTCGTCCCGCGCTTTGTTGGGATCACAAGGACATTAGTCTTTGGATGCGGCTTATGGCATCAGCGAAGACACCAGCGCAGCCATTTCATGGGGGGGGCGGAGGTAGTAACTCCTCGGGATTGCCGGCCAGAAGAAAGTGGGGAGTGTGCTGGCAATTCAATGAGGGATCCTGCAAGTTTGGAGGCACCTGTAAGTTTAAGCATGAGTGTTCAGGGTGCGGGGGGGCAGATACATATGCCAGGTGCTTTAAGAAAGGCAAGCGTACCGGAGAGCCTGGTAACAAAAGGGACGACGGTGATTGGGGAAAGGATGCAGCCTTTTCTAAATAGATACCCGGACAGAGCTGCGGCAGTATTGATTGGGGAAGGCTTCAAGTATGGGTTTTGGATTCCTTGTGCGCTGAAGGTTATTCCCCCTATGGCCAATAATTTGAGATCGGCATTGCAGCACCCAGCGGTGGTATCTGAAAAATTGGCCAAGGAGGTGGCTTTGGGTCGCATGGCAGGGCCATTTGCGGAGAAACCGCTAGCTGATTTAGTGGTGTCCCCGTTGGGGGTGGTCCCCAAAAAAGAACCAAATAAGTTTCGATTGATCCATCATTTATCATTCCCCAAAGGGGGCTCGGTAAATGATTTCATTGACCCCGAGGCCTGTACGGTATCATATACATCTTTTGATGCTGCAGTCCGTTGGGTGCGACGGTATGGGAAAGGGGCATTGATGGCGAAATCGGATGTAGAGTCAGCGTTTAAACTTCTGCCTGTTCACCCAGCCAGTTTTAGGTTGCTGGGTTGTTGTTGGCAAGAACAGTTTTATGTGGATAGGTGTTTGCCCATGGGTTGTTCTATCTCATGTGCCATGTTTGAAGCATTCAGCTCCTTTTTAGAGTGGGTGGTCAGGGACATCACAGGTATTGAATCCGTCATCCATTATTTGGATGATTTTCTCTGCGTGGGCCCTCCTTCTTCCAATGTGTGTGCGATACTGTTGTCCACGTTGCAGCATGTTGCGGAGAGATTTCGGGTGCCTTTGGCAGCTGATAAGACGGAGGGACCACGGACGGAGCTGAGCTTCTTGGGTATAGTTATCGATTCCATGGCGATGGAATGCAGGTTACCGGAAGAGAAGCTCAGAGACTTGCAAAAAGAGATCAGGGAGATTCATGGGTGCAAGAAGGTGCAGCTGCTTACGTTGCAATCCCTGTTAGGTAAATTGAACTTCGCGTGCAGGATCATTCCTATGGGACGAATATTTTGTCGTCGGATGTCATCTGCCACAGCGGGGGTGAAGGTTCCCACGCATTACATTCGGCTGAGGAAGGAACATAGGGATGATCTGCAGGTATGGTATCAATTCTTAGCGGAGTTTAACGACAGGTCAGTGTGGATGTCTGGCCCGGTAAACAACTTTGACGTGGAGTTGGTGACAGATGCCGCTGGATCTACTGGATATGGGGCGTACTTCCAGGGACGGTGGAGTGCGGAACCATGGCCACAGGCGTGGGTTGAGGCTGGCTTTTTGCGGAATTTGGTGCTCCTGGAAGTTTTTCCGGTAGTATTAGCATTGGAATTGTGGGGCGAGTCCTGCCGTAATTTAAAATTGCGCTTGAATTGCGACAACATGGGGGTAGTGCAGGTCATCAATAGCATGTCGGCTTCTTCACAACCTGTAATTCGGCTGATGCGACAGTTGGTGTTGCGCTGCTTGCAAGTGAATGTCTTGCTCTATGCTGTGCACATTCCGGGGGTAGAAAACACATTGGCTGATTCTTTGTCTCGCTTCCAGTGGGACAAGTTCAGGGCTCTGGCGCCGGAGGCACAGAAGGTGGGCGTTCCTTGCCCGGGCTGGATATGGGATTTGGCACTAGAGTCACCGCGGGATGGATACAGCGGTCGGTAAGTACGTCCACGTGGGCAGCGTACCAGAAGGTGTGGAGTGAGTGGGGTGAGTTGCTGCGAGAGGCAGGGGTTGGTACGTACGAGTCGTCAGGGCGCCTGCTAGTGCTGTATTTTGTGTCCAGGAACATGTAAGGGGGGCAGTCGGTATCGTCCATAGAAAATAAGCTGGCGGGGTTGGCCTTTTTGTTTAAATTGCAGAAGAAACTGGATTGGACAAAAGATTTTTGGGTAAAACAGGCCATTAAGGGATACCGGAAAGAGCACAGGACTAGAGATACTAGACGGCCGATTACGTTTGCGAATTTAGTAGCTTTGGGGGATCAGTTGGTTTCGGTTTGTAACGATCGGTACGAGCGTTTGTTGTTTGCAGCTGCCTTTTCACTGGCATTTTTTGGGGCATTTCGCATTGGGGAGTTGGTTAGCCCAGCAAAAGGGAGGGCGGGCAGTTTACTTTTGGAGGATGTGGTGGTCTGGGAGGACAGGGTGTCAGTGCGGCTGCAGAAGTCTAAAACGGACCAAAAAGGTGTGGGGTACAGGTTTATTTATATGCAGTGGAGGGTTGTTCAATATGCCCGGTTAAGGTGGTAAGGGGTTTTGCGAGACTGAGACCGGGAGTGGGTGGCCCCCTTTTGGTTCACAATTGGTTCCAGTTTGTGGCTGTTCTTCGGAAATGTTTAAGGAAGTTGGGGATGAATAGTTCCACCTACACCTCACACTCCTTCCGCATTGGGGCGGCCACTGAGGCCGCCCGGTGTGGGCTGGATGAGGTGGATGTGCGACGGATGGGGAGATGGGAATCTTAGCGATTCCGCACCTATATTCAGTTAGTTTGGGAATAACAAAAAAAAAAAAAGAAATTTTTTTCTGTTTACCGAGGTGAGTTGCTTTTGTGGTGTAGATATCTGCCTGTCTTAGCGTCGAACATGGTACGGGGGGTCGTAGAGGAAGTGCAAGTCTCTCACACTATGTTTGTCATTTCAGATGGAGGGCTCCCACGCCTTATCTGGATTCTCGGAGACACTCATATATGAGAGGGGACGCAAGACCAGGTGGGAGGCAGTTGGGGATCTCGAGACGGGAGGCGACCATAAGGTGGTTGGGTAGACCGGGCATGATGTGGGGCAGGGTGGTCCCAGAGGTGAAGCGATTTGCATGGTTGGACAGGCCACCTGCGGTACTGGTCATCCATGCAGGTGGTAAAGACCTGGGTGTGCGAACAGTCAAGGACCTGATTGCGGACATAAAAAATGATCTGACCTATCTGCGGGTGACATTCCCGAACACTCTGCTGATTTGGTCCGACATAGTGGTTAGAACATCATGGCGTATGGCTCGATCCGTATATCGGATCAATAAAGCGCGGATAAGAGTGAACAAGGTGGTTGGGAGGTTTGTGGCATGGCAAGGGGGGTTGGTGATTCGTCACAGGGAACTGGAGACGAACGTGGGCCTTTATTTGAGGAGAGATGGGGTACACTTGACAGATGTGGGCATAGACCTTTGGTCCTTAGGTTTGCAGGAGGGGATTCAGTCGGCCCTGCGGGTGTGGAGGTGCCATCAAGGATGAGGTGTCAACCTTTTAGGCTATGGCGGTGTTTGTTTGTTGGTCAGTGACGGTAGCAGTTATGTAGGTGGTAAGTGTGTGTGGGGGGCTCATCAGTAGATGGCCCCTCCGGTGTAGTACATCAAATTATATTTGATGATTACTCTTTGTTGCACTGTGGGAAAGGTGTTTGTCTCCGGGCGGTACAGGTGGAGGCAAGTTGGTTACGGTAAATCCCGCAGTGCCCCCTGGTGGTTATATATATATATATATATACTCAGTTAATTTATATATATACGTTTATAGTACTTAGCTCCATCACTGACCAATAAATAGGGTGTAACTGATTGTTTATATTTGTTTATATTTGTTATGTGTTGATATGTTATTTATCGTTATGGTATTTATATATTTTCAGTAATTGGAGTTATGTTTTAATAAAAGGCTATATATATATATTTATGGTCTAGAGCCCTACGGACGACATGAGTAACGATGACACATAGGAACAACACAAAACTCACCAACATGAAATAGACCTGAAAGTGTGCCTTGGTCTACCGTATGGTACGCCAAAATAAGGGGGCATACCCTAGATAAAGAATGATAAGAAGTAGTTATGGAATAATGTGGAATGAGTATTCAGTCTGGGGTAAGAATACTTGGAAGAGGCTTTTAAAAGGGGAGGGTGGGCGGGTATCACGCACAGGAAACCGACAAAGACCGGCGGCCTTTGGGCTGCTTAAATACCCTCCGGGCTCCTCCCATAACTTCAGGCCGGTACCCGGCCTTCCAATTTATGGTCTAGAGCCCTACGGACGACATGAGTAACGATGACACATAGGAACAACACAAAACTCACCAACATGAAATAGACCTGAAAGTGTGCCTTGGTCTACCGTATGGTACGCCAAAATAAGGGGGCAAAAACCTTCAGGTAGGGGATAATTATTTATTAAAGGCAATGTCACTGAGTAAGTCGAGCAAAGGCCTGAGCCATCTCTAACTGTGGGTTAGGAATGTAGCGAGAGAAGCAGGCCGATTTCCACCGACCCAGTTTCTTGATCACGTGGTCCGGAACCCCCTGTCTTGAGGCCGTCGTGGCCGCCCCGATCCGGAATGAATGCCCGGAGTACTGGCTGGGGTCCAACTGAAGATTGCCGAGAAGGACCTGGACATGTTCCACGAACTGCGACGAGTTGAGGGGTTTTACCGGAAAGGGTAGAAGCGGACTGGCCCCTGGGCGGTCGGATAGCAGTGCCGTCAGGCGGTCCAACACGGCAACTGGGCACCAGTTGTTGTGAGTCCTGTACAGGTGAATATCTACTCCGGAACCTCGCTGCTGAGTTTTGGATGTCGCCAAGTGAAGGACGTAGTGATCCTGGTGGCGATAGAGATTACTTCTATGCAAGACTGGACCGGCTGGGTGGCTGCGAGTGAACTCGCTGGGCCGTAGAAACCCATAAAACGCCATGTGTATCGCAGCCTGCAGGACGGTGCTGAGGAGGAGACCGAAAGGGTACCTATCCAGGATGTCAGACATCCCCTTGAAGATCTCCCCCGTGATAGGCAGCCGCTTTGGGCTGACTGGCGGCTGGTGTTTCTGAACTCCACGTGGTAGAGCCCTCACCGCGTGGCAGGAGAACACCGAAGGCCTTGCGGGGTCTTGAAGTGACAAGTAGTGCTGCACCCCGGCCACGTACTGGCGTATCGTGCTGTGTGACAGTGCTAGGTGTGAATGGCAATAGGCGATGAACGCCATGACCTGCTTGAGGCTGGAAGACTCGCGAGGCCGCTGGGGCAGGAACTTGTTAAATGCCCTCCAGGCCGTCCGGTAGGCCCGACGGGTGTTGCGGGCGAGCGAGGCGTTAATGATGTTGGTAGCTGAGCGTAGATGTGGGGCTAGTCCAAGGTCAGTTGTGACCAATCCGGGATAGTGGCTGAATGATGGCAGGCTCCTGGCATCTGTTCAAAGAAAGAAATAAAGTTAAAACGGGAGAGTGCGTCCGCTGCTGAGTTAAACTTCCCTGGAATGAACGAGCAGTAAACATTGAACTGATGCTGTAGGGATAGCTGGACCAGTCTGCGGAGGAAGGACATGACGGGCCTGGACTTAGACCTGCCCTTGCTGATGATCTCGGCTGTGGCTTGATTGTCTGTCGAGAAAGCCACAGTCTGTCCAGACCAAAGGTGACCCCATAGGTGAGCGGCTGCTACAATAGGGAAGAGCTCAAAGAGGGCTGACGTAGTAGTGAAGCCCGGTGTGGCTAGTGCTTGAGGAGGCCAAGGGGCGGCGAACCACAAATGGCCAAAAATGGCGGCGCATCCTGTGGATGCCGCCGCGTCGGTCACCACCTGTGGTGACTGCGTGGACACGACTGGGATGAACAGGGACACACCGTTCCAATCACTAAGAAAGTGTTCCCACATGGCCAGATCTGCCCTGGCTGCAGAATCCAGCCTGATGACCTGGTCTGGGTCCTGAGTGTAGGACAGGAAGACCAGCAACCGGGACACGAAGGAGCGGCCCTGGGGGATGATCCTCACAGCAAAGTTCAGCATCCCGAGGAGAGACTGAAGTTGCTTCTGAGTACATCCCCCCACCCGGGTGAATTCTCGCAGAACCGTCCTGATACGGTCCAACTTATCTGCGGGAAGGCTGGCCTGCATGGCAAGCGTGTCAAGGTCGACGCCCAAGAACGTGATCTTGTGTGCCGGGCCGTCAACCTTGTGCTCCGCTATGGGGACGTTCAGATTGTCGAAAACCGTCCTCAACTTTCCAAGGTCCCCTGGGGGAGCCCCGGGCGGTTCTATCAGAAGGAAGTCATCCAAATAATGGATGACCTCGTGGCACTGTGCCTCATGGAGAAGGATCCACGCCAGGGTCTCCGCGAACTTGTCAAATAGCCAAGGACTACTCTTAGACCCGAAGGTCAATTTGGTCGCGAAATAATATCGCTCCCTCCACTTGATGCCGTGCCAGCACCACAGGGAAGGATGAATGGGCATCAGCTTGAAGGCGTCGGATATGTCCGCCTTCGAGAGCCAAGCACCCACCCCTGCCCTGAGAATGGCCTGGATAGCCATGTCTACCGAAGCGTACTTCAGCGAGAACTCCTCGGAGGGGATGAGCGAGTTGAGACTGGGAACGACGGAAGAATGAGGCGCTGACAGATCATACACCAGACGTTTTTTATTTGAAAACTTTCCCTGCACAAGCCCGATAGGGCTAACCCTCCAGATGCTGAAGGGAGATTGACAGAACGGGCCTATCATGAAGTCCCGATCCAACTCCGTCTGCAAAAGGACGTCAATCGCTGGCTCATCTGTTGCTGCTGAGCGTAGGTTCGGACATTCGTGGGTGGAGTGGGGCAGGGTGATGAGCCCGGTATGAAACCCATCAGTGAAGCCTCGGATGAGGTAGCTGGCGAGTGACGGAGTGGGGTGTGAGGTCAAGTAAACACCGAGCCAAAGGACATTGACCCGGCTTAGTCATGGTTTCTTCTGTTTGACCTCACACAGGATCCTGGGGTGCGCCCTCTGGCATAGGGTGCAAACGTGCAAGAGCCGGCACTGGCTGAAATTGCAGGAGCCGTAATTAAAATTGTTGCAAATGGCGGCTCCCCCAACCATCCGCACCGGACGTCCCAACTTGTCCACCTTTTGCCCATGCGCCGGGGCCTGCTGAGCCTGGCTCGTGCTGGTAGAGGCCGTGCTAGCTATCGGATGGACAGAGGCTATGTTGGCACACCAGACCGTGGTGTGGGACGCTGACTGACAGACAGCACATAGCGGGGAGCGAAGGCCTGCGAAGTGGCGGCAGAACAACTCCGTGTCCACTACGCTCCAGTCCGTTGCCAAATGAAACTGTGAGAATCTGGCTGCGGCTTTGGCCGAGAAGGACCGATGATAGTCGTAGAACGCTGAGCCACCGTATTTGTGGCCCAGGTCTACGATCAAATGGAGGTAGAGGTCCAGTTCCTCCCGTCTGCCGGGGGAGGCTGAGCACAGCACGTCTCTAAACATGCCGAAAGCGAGCGTGAACTCGGGCACCGTGAGCTTTCTGTTGAGCCTCGGATCCTTCGCTTTCAAAACCACCGAGACGTCCCCCCAGGTGTAGGCCTTGTTCTCGGCAAGTCATGGACCGAGATCAAGAGTGAGGCCAGATTAACGTCTCTGCCCTCTAGAATGTCCTTCCTTACGCTGGGTGGCACCAGGTGGGAAGGGTGAACGGTAGTCGTGGCAAGCTCACTACCTGCGGCCGGTGCACTGATGGCTGGGACCACCGCAGGGTCCGGAACCGTGGCAGCCGGGCTGGCCTCTAGACGAGACACCCTGTCCTGGACCTCAATGATTGAGGAAGACAGGGAAGACACGAGGGTGTGTAGCTGAGCGACGGCGGCTGAAATCGATTCCAGAGACGCCTGCTGGCTGCTGGGGCTTGCTGCGGCCGGTGGTGGGAAGAGGAGCCTGAATAGCTCCGCCTTCCTGGCCGCGGACGAGAAGGGTATCCCTCTGCGTCTCAGCTCGGCGGACAGCCTGGGAATTGTCCATGCCCTAAGAGACTGGACACTGCCAGCCTCGGAGGCTGACGCCGGAGATAGCGGGGTGGTGAGGTCATCGCTGCCGACTGATGACATGGCGGCTGCCAAAGACTGGTCACGTGTCTGCAGGCTGGGCCTATAAAAGGTGACAAGAAATGAGTTTGGACGTGTCACCTATGATATACATACCTGCCACGAGAAAGCAGGAGCCCCCCGTGCCCCTGCGTTTTTTTTTTTTTTTTTTTTACCTGCTGGAACCCTGATCAAGTTGGTGCAGGTGGACCTACTGAATCCGACTGACCTGAGAGAGTGTGAGAGAAAGTACCTATTTAAGAGCCTAAAACTGCTGCCGTCCAGAGCGACGGAACCCAACGTAGATGATAACAACAGGCGATAGTGACTTGAGTCGACTGCCGAGATCGCTGTGGGATCAAATGACAGATGACAACACGAATGACTGACTTGACATGTTGCCTTAACTGAATGAACTTCCCGTGACAGGGCCCGGCCCGTTCGTACCGTATGGGGGTGACTGTGGGCCGGACTCTGGAGCACGTACAGAAATGAGGCAACCATGAAACGAGGCCAACTGCCTGGGTACGCTGAGGCCGAACTGTGACATCCAGCTGCCACCGGGTCCGACTCCAAGCTCCCCCTTTTTTTTTTTTTTTTTTGTAGAAATGCGGCCGGCCTAGGGCACGCCGGCGCGAATTCGTACAGGCGGGTGACCAATTAACGCCGGGGCGTGGTAAGGTGACACAGAAATGATATAACATGACAAGGGCAAGAATCAAAGTTTTTTTATTTATTTTTTTTTTTTTTGCGACTCCGCCCCTGGCGCATGTATTGAAATGAGGCCGGGCCTAGGGCACGCCGCCACGAATTAGTGCGGGGAAGTGACTGCATTCATGCCGGGCGTGGTAAGGTGACAGAAATGAGATACCATGACAGGGGCAAGAATCAGGAATGTACGCAAACCAGTGATGCGATTCCGCCCTTGGCGCATGTATTGAAATGAGGCCGGGCCTAGGGCACGCCGACACGAATTAGTGCGAAGAAGTGACTGCATTCATGCCGGGCGTGGTAAGGTGACAGAAATGAGATACCATGACAGGGGCAAGAATCAGGAATGTACGCAAACCAGTGATGCGATTCCGCCCTTGGCGCATGTATTGAAATGAGGCCGGGCCTAGGGCACGCCGACACGAATTAGTGCGGGGAAGTGACTGCATTCATGCCGGGCGTGGTAAGGTGACAGAAATGATATACCATGACAGGGGCAAGAATCAGGAATGTACGCAACCAGTGATGCGATTCCGCCCTTGGCGCATGTATTGAAATGAGGCCGGCCTGGGGCACGCCGACCCGAATCAGTGCAGGGAAGTGACTGCATTCGTGCCGGGCGTGGTAAGGTGACAGAAATGATATACCATGACAGGGGCAAGAATCAGGAATGTACGCAGCCAGTGATGTGATTCCGCCCTTGGCGCATGTATCGAAATGAGGCCGGGTAGTCGTGCATCTGGATCGCCCCGATCGGAGCATGCATGGATGCGACCGGACCAGGATCGAAGCGATGGCATGAACGCCCTGTTTAACTGATGCGAAATGATTTAGCATGACCGAATGGCCTGATACGTTAGCCATGTTTGAAATGATGAAATGATTGTCATGCTAACACGTGAAATGTTTCGACACGGTCGAAGTGATTCGTACAACTAGTATGCCAACAGTGCTTCGTAATGTAAATAGCGATTCGGCACGCTCGCTGGCGCCACCGATTCGGATAATGGCAGGACATGAACGATACGTGTGAGTGCGAACTGCACCCGTGCGTGAGTCATGTTGAACGATTCGGAGACTGCGTAGCACGACCGCGTAAGGGAACCCTTGAGTGCCGGATGCGGCATCGGTCGGAGTGTTTGTGGCGGGCGGCCCTGAATGTGCGTGCCGCTAGATGGCTCCCGATCGTGTACAACCAAAAAACGTGCGAGTAAGTGTTTAGGTTTCGAGACAAGCAGCGCATGGTTCGTGAGCTACGCAGACCACAGTTTAGTGACATGATAAGCAGTGCATGAGAACGTAAAACATGGGAGCCGAAGCCCTACCTGCGACAGCCGAACCAGACTCTTTGTACGAAACTGCGACTCGGCGACACGAGTGCGACACGAAGGGACAACACGACTTACGAACACGAACGCGGGACTGCAACAAGAGGAGACGGACAGACGAAAACGGAGCTCACGAACCGGCACCAACAGCGCTTGTCTCGAACGAGTCGGTCCTAGATGTCTGACGTATCAGATATCACGCACAGGAAACCGACAAAGACCGGCGGCCTTTGGGCTGCTTAAATACCCTCCGGGCTCCTCCCATAACTTCAGGCCGGTACCCGGCCTCCCGTCAAGAGCCTCAATGGCAAGTGGAGTGTCATGCAGCTGCAGCTGAATCGAGTGCTTCAGTACAAAGGCAGCATCAATGAACAGGCCTGCAGCCCCAGAGTCGATTAGAGCCTGTATCTCAACAGACGCCTCAGCCCAAGAAAGGGTAACCGAAACCAGGGGCTTATCCTTCTGGAGAACTGGGGACGAAACAAAGCCACCTAAGGTCTGTCCGTGACATGACCTCAAGGTTCGGGCGTTCCCTGTATGGGTAGGACAAGACTTCAAAAAGTGACCTGGCTGGCCACAATAAAGGCACAATCTCTACCTCCTCCTAAGGGTTCCCTCATCTGCAGAGACACGTGTGAAGCCCAAGTGCATGGATTCATCTTCACTGACCAACTTGGTACCAGGAGGCATGGGAGGTAAGGGAGGCAAGGGTGGGATTGCAAAGCTTGGAGACAAATATACAGGAGGATTCCGCAAGTGCTCCTTAAAAGAGAGTCTTTCTCTGAGTCTGGAGTCGATGAGGATGGCAAACGTGATCAACTTCTCCAGCTCAGTGGGTATATCTCGGGCTGCTATCTCATCCTTGATTATATCCGAGAGACCATGAGAAAAAGCAGCCACAAGGGCCTCATTGTTCCAAGCAACCTCTCCTGCCAGAGTACGGAATACAATGGTGTAATCGGCTCAGTTCTCATACTCTGTTCAATGGACATGAGGCACTTGGCAGCAGAAGAGGAGTGTGTGGGAACGTCAAATACTCTTTTAAAAGAAGCCACAAACTCAGGGTAACTCAAGACAACAGGTTTTTGCGTCTCCCATAGAGAACAAGGCTCTCTCAGAAAGAAAAGATATCACAAAACCTATTTTGCTTCTGTCCGTGGGAAGCGCCTAGGGCAGCATCTCAAAGTATATCTCAACCTGGTTGAGAAACCCACTGCATTGGACTGGATCGCCCCCAGATCGCTGGGGAATCAGAGCGGAACCAGACATACCTCTTATAGAGGTAATACTCAAGGCAGGTGCCTACACAGAGAATGGAGCAGCAGCAGGGACGGCCTGCAACACAGGTTGTACTGAAGTAGCCACAGTGGGAAATTCCACGTGAGCCGTGTGACTCGGGAACGTTTGTAATGCCATGGCAAACTGATCCATGCGGTGATCCTGCTCATCCAATCTGGAAAAAATATTACCTACAAGTGGATTGACTGCAATTTCTGAATTCATGGCCTTCGTCTACTGTCAGAAACCATGAATCAGACTGAGACAGAAGTACAGTTAAATCTCACTAGTTTAATAATAATAAAAAAGGTAAAGAGAGTAAACGTAGTCAAAACATAGAGAACCGTAGACAATCCAAAACGTCAGGGAGCCAGAGATGAGCGTAGTAGAACAGCAAGCAGGATCTGGAGCCAGAGGGAATGTCAGTCAAGCAAGTCTTTAACAGGAACACAGGAGAGCGTCTCTAGCCACTTCACGACCACCCGCCGCAGTTTTACTGCTACAGAATGGTACGGGTGGGCGAAGCAACGTTATGCTACGTCGGGCTCGTGCGCGCGCCCCCTAGGCGGCTGCAACAATCACATTCATTTCAGAACCTATCAGTCTCCAGGCCCAGGACCTGCTGATCGGTCCTGACGAATGAAATCCTCCCCTGCCTGTGTAAGTATAAACACAGACAGGGGAAGTGATGTCATGTCTCCTCGTGGAATTATTTTCCGTTCCAGAGAGAGGACATCCAAACGTGAGTTGCACCAACACTACACTGACACAGTACACATAGGCACATATTTCACCCCCCGATCGCCCCCCCCAGTTAACAACATTCACTCCCTGTCACTGTGTCACCCAGTGCAGTGTTGATATTTTTCTTTAATCACTGTACTGGTGTCATTTGTACCCCAGATAGGTCTAGGGACCCCCCCTGATATAGGTTTAAACCTTTGATCACCCCCTACACCAGTGATCACCGTATTAGTGTCTCAGTGATGCTGGTCAGTTAGTTCTTATTTTATAGCATTAGGGCACCCGCCGTATATTACCTAATAAAAGGTTTAACCCCCTGATCACCTGGCAGGTGATCAAAGTTAGGTTTTAGCGTCAATTAGGGTCTGCGTCGCCCCAGGCAGCATCAGAATAGTGCCAGTATCGCTAACACCCACGCACACGCACCTTACACCTCACTTAGTAGTATAGCATCTGAATGGATCAATATCTGATCTGATCAGATCTATACTAGCATCCCCAGTAGTTTAGGGTTGCCAAAAATGCAGTGTTAGCGGGATCAGCCCAGATACCTGCTAGCACCTGCGTTTAGCCCCTCCGCCCAGCCCAGCCCACCCAAGTGCATTATCAATCGATCACTTTCACTTACAAAACACTAAACACTTAACTGCAACATTCACAGAGTCAGGATGGATCCCTGCGAACGCTAACAGTTTTGTTGTTACCGTTAAAAGCAGTCGCTGACAGTCAGTGCTCTTTTTTCCTGTGAGTCTCACTAGTGTACCAGTAAATTTAGTGAAGAGGCCTACATGTTTCTGAGCATAACAGATGAGAGTAAGGAGGAACTCACCCATCTGTCAGATTTAGGCTCAATATACAAACCTGTAGACAGTAGCGGCACCCTGACAGCTAGCTCTAGCCACGGAGAAGTGGTTCCTGCCAAGGTCAGGCGTACCCGACCTCGTTCTTCTGTTGTTGTGGTGCAAGAACCGCAGGGCTCTCGTATGGAGCAGAGAGCCAGTACTAGTCCCGCTCATCCTTCTGGTGAATTGGAAAGCACCAACGGCCTAGTACATCCTGGTCGTACATACAGCACTGCAGTATCACGTGGTGACGTGACGAGTCCCATAAGTGCAGTTCAAACTGGTGAGGTGGCTTGCACAACTAGTATCCCACAGCCACCAAGAAGACAAAGACAGGCTCGTCGAGCCCATAGTGCCCTTCCTGCTGAATTTGCCAATCCGAATCGGGAGCCCATCACTTCTGCAGCACCCATACTTTCCTCATTAACTGGCCAACCTGGAATTAATGTGAAAACAGTTGATTTTACGTCACTTGACTTTTATTCTCTGTTTTTCACGGAAGATCTCTATAGATCTATTGTGGACCAAAGCAATTTGTATGCTGGTCAATTAATCGCCGTTAATCCCCAGTTGACCCTTGCCAGAGATTGGAGACCTATCCGAATTAAAGACCTTCCTGGGCCTATCCCCTCCTCATGGGCATAACTAAAAAAAGTGAGTTGCGGTCATATTGGTCCACTGACCCAATTCACCATATGCCTGTGTTCTCTGCCTCCATGACCAGGACACGATACGAGCAGATCTTGCGGTTCATGTATTTCAATGACAATGAACTCTGTCGCCCTTGGGGTGACCCTGAATAAGATCGGCTCTACAAAATTCCGTTCCTCGTAAACCACTTCAACCAGCAATTTGCAGCCTTGTTTTCTCCCGATCAAGTTGTCTGCGTTGATGAGTCCCTGATTAAATTTTCTGGCTGCTTGTCATTCAAACAGTATCTTCCTTGCAAGCGTGCCAGATATGGGGTCAAGATGTATAAGCTCTGTGACAGGGCCACAGGCTATACATATAGTTTTATGGTTTACATGGGAAGAGATAGTTACGTAGAGCCGGAGAACTACCCAGACTACATAGGGAGCGATGGTAAGATTGTAGGGGACTTGGTGTCCCCCTTATTCGGAAAGGGGTACCACTTGTATGTGGACAATTATTACACAAGCGTGCCACTTTTTAGTCACTTGTTTGATCATGGAATGTGGCACCGTGCATTCTAATCGCTGGGGCTTACCCCAGCGGCTTGTAGATTCCCGTCTTAGGCTGGGGGAGAGAGCCTGCTTGAGATGGAATAATTTGCTCGCTGTAAAGTGGAGGGATAATAAGAATGTTTTTGTTCTCTCCTCCCATCACGCACTGGTGTTGTGGAGAAATCCCACTGTTTTCACAAATATATTCTTAATATGGGAGGGTTGGACCTCAATGACCAGTTTTTTGCTGCTGACCTAATTGCCTGTAAGGCCAGACGCTGGTATAAAAAAGTGTCTGTATACTTGTATATGACACCTGCTTTTATTTCCCCTCCTGTCCTGACCAACCTCTTTGCATTGGTGACTGTTTCGAACGCTACCACACAATAGTGGAGTATTAGTGTAGGGTACAGCATTACACAGTCCTAGGCACACTTACACAGGGTCTCGAAAGATGAGATGGCCATCAAATTTTGAGAGATCCTAATCTGGAACGTTTACAGTTTACAGTTTATATAAAAGTGCAAAAAAAAAACCCCACAAAAATACAAATAAAAAAAAGCCAAAAATATAGTTGTGGTTTTATTTTTCTTCTCTCTCTATTGTTCTCTCTGTTATGTTCGCTCTCTATTCTATATCTATTGTTCTATCTCTATTGTTACTGTATTTTTAGAACTGTAATGTTTTATTTTTACTATGTTTTATTGTATTTGCTTTGCAGGTATGCTATGTTATACTGTAATGTTACTTTGTTTTATTGTTAACCAGCAGGTACACCATTCAGCTGCAGCGCGGGTTTATTTATTCTGACAGCAACAGCGTTTGCTCCCACGATATGTAAAGCCAGGACTACAGTGCTGTAGAAGGTGATTTCACCACCACAGTTAAAAAAAAGAGCATATATGCCGAAGCATGGGGGCAGGGGTAGAGGAGCGATTTGCTCCTAACATTAGGGGCGGATTGCCCCCATGCTTCGGCATATATCTTTTAGGCACAGATTGCGTTAAAAAATAAAGTTGTTTTATTGAGTTAATGTTTTATCATTACCATTGTTTGCTTTTCAGGTACCCCATTCAGCTGCAGCACTGATTTACTTATCTTGACAGCAACAGCGTTTGCTCTCATGATACGAAAATCAGCGACTCCAGAGCTGTAAGAGGTGATTTCACCACCATAGTTTAAAAAAAAATGGTGCATGTATGCCCATCATTAGAAGTGGGTGGATGAAGGGTGGTATTCTAATGGGCAAACCCACTGATCAATCTCTTTTTTTCATGCAATCCAAAGGCTGCATGAAAAAAAGGAAAAAAAAACTGGAAGCTACGAGCATTTCATGACTTAGGTTTCGCCGGATATAAACAGCACCATTGGGAAATTGGCAAAGCATTTTATCACACCGTTCTTGGTGTGGTCAGATGCTTTTTAGGGCAGAGGAGAGATCTAGGGTCTAATAGACCCCATTTTTTTCAAAAAAAGAGTACCTGCCACGACCTATTTCTCTCATAGGGGATATTTACATTCCCTGATACAACAATATAAATAAAAAAAAATGAAAGGAACAGTTTAAAAATAAAACAAAAAAGCCAAATAAATAATAATAATAATAAAAAGCTCCCCTGTCCCCCCGTGCTCACGCACAAAGGCGAACGCGTCGGTCTGGTGTCATATGTAAACAGCAATTGCACCATGCATGTGAGGTATCACCACAAAGGTCAGATTGAGGGCAGTCATTTTAGCAGTAGACCTCCTCTGTAAATCCAAAGTGGTAAGCTGTAAAGGATTGTAGTTTGTCGCAGCACGTTTGTGTGCAATTTTAAAGCATGGCGTGTTTGGCATCCATTTCCTCGGCATAAGATCATCTTTTTTATTTCATCAAACATTTGGGCAATATAGTGTGTTTTAGTGCATTAAAATAAAAAAAGTGTTTTTTTTCCAAAAAAAATGCGTTTGAATAATCGCTGCGCAAATAATGTGTGAAAAAAAAAGTTGCAACAACCAACATTTTAATCTGCAGGGCCTTTGCTTTAAAAAAATATATAATGTTTGGGGGTTCAAAGTAATTTTCTATCAAAAAAAAATATATTTTTTCATGCAAACAAAAGTGTCCGAAAGGGCTTTGTCTTCAAGTGGTTAGAAGAGTGGGTGATGTGTGACATAAGCTTCTAATGTTGTGCATAAAATGCCAGGAAAGTACCCCCCCCCCCAAAAAAAAATTACCCCTTTTTGGAAAGTAGACACCCCAAGCTATTTGCTGATAGGCATGTTGAGTCCATGGAATATTTAATATTTTGCCACAAGTTTTGGGAAAATTACAAACTTTTTTTTTTGTGTGCACAAAGTTGGCACCAAATGATATATTGCTCACACGTGGCATGGTCATATGTGGAATTACACCCAAAATACATTCTGCTGCTTTTCCTGAGTATGGGGACACCTCATGTTTGAGACTTTTTGGGAGCCTAGCCATGTACAGAGCCCCAAAATCCAAGCACCGCCTTCAGGCTTTCTAAAGGTGTAAAATTGTGATTTTACTCCTCACTACGTGAGTCACGGAAAGTAGACCCCCCAGGTATTTGCTAAGAGGCATAGTGAGTATTTTGCAGCTCTTATTTATTTTTGAAAATGAAGAAAGAAAAAAAAAAAATTTTTTTTTTCAATTTTCAAAACTTCGTGACAAAAAACGAGATCTGCAAAATACTCAACATGCCACTCAAATGGCTTTTGGTGTCTACTTTCCAAAATGGGGCCATTTGGGTGGGTTTTGTGCTATCTGGGAATTTCATGGCCTCTGAAAACTGTGATAGGCAGTGAGGAGTGAAATCAAAAATGTACGCTCTTTGAAAGCCTGAAGGCGATGATTGGTTCTCGGGGTCCTGTATGCGGTTAGACTGCCAAAAAGTCCCCCACATGTGGTATCCCCATACTCAGCAGAAGCAGCAGAATGTATTTTGGGGTGTAATTCCACATATAACCATGCCATGTTTGAAGAAAATATCATTTAGTGACAACTTTGTGTAAGAAAAAAAAATTAAAATTTCTCGAAATATAAAACATTCCATGGACTCAACATGCCTCTAAGAAAATAGCTTGAAGCGTCTTTTTTCCAAAATGGGGTAATTTGGGGGGGTTTGTGCTATCTTGACTTTTCATGGCCTCCGAAACTATGATAGGTAGTGAGGAAGTGAAATCACCATTTTACGCCCTTAGAAAGCCTGAAGGCAGTGATTGGTTTTGTAGAAGAATACATATCAGCCTAAATTGATGAAGACATTTTTTTTTTTTTTTTTTTAATGGGGATATTTATTATAGAAAAAAGTTGAAAAAAATATTATTTTTTTTTCAAAATTAACGTTCTTTTTTTGTTTATAGCGCAAAAAAAAAAACGCAGAGGTGATCAAATACCACTAAAAGAAAGCTCTATTTGCGTGGAAAAAAGGACGCAAATTTAATTTGGGTATAGCGTCGTATGACCGCACAATTGTCAGTTAAAGTGACGCAGTGCCAGATTGTAAAAAGTGCTCTGGTCAGGAAGGGGGTAAAATCTTCCGTGGCTGAAGTGGTTAAGGTGAGCTGCTAGGGCACACCCCTGGTGGATGCCTGGATGACAGCTGTGTTCAGAACTTTCAAAAACTTTTTTTTTTGAGCACTTGATCTTCACTTTTTGATGTACATGCACGTTATTATTTGGGACGTATCGTATTATTTTTTTATGTAAAATCTGATGAATATCTGCTACTTTATCACTGTTTCATATATTATCGCATATTATGGTATATATATATATATATATATATTTTTTTTTTTAATTAAAGATAGTCATTCATACATATTTGTCTAGTTTTGCTGCATAGCTTCTTAAATTTGTGCATTTTATGTCACATATCCCATATTATCACATATCACTGCATTTTTTTTCCTTTTTCTAATTAAAGATAGTTATTCATGCATATTTGTCTATTTTTTCTGTGCATCTTTTTGAATTAGCGCACTTAATCACGGTTTCACTTAATATTGCATATCACTGCTTTCCTGACAGGTTCCATGGCAGCATACTTGTGTGTTGACCTTCATCCATAACTACCGAATAGGACCCCTCCCTATAAATTTCAGCTCTGAGCTGCTAGCCGTGTTCCTTTTTTGTCCTCCTCCGTAGGACCATATGTTTTGGTTCTCTTACCTGAAGATGATTTTTCTACGATCAAGTTTGGCCGTACGATATGGTGTCACGTCCCTCCGATAAGCCTTGACTGTTAAGCAGGGTATGGAGTGTATTGCAGAGTAGCGCTGAAGAGCTGGAATCATGTCTACCATTGGAAAGTGCGCACAGGCCTGATTGCCTAGCAGTTTGCAGGTGGCCATTATCTGCCCTGAAAGCCCGGTGTGTGTATGGATGTTCCTGGCCGAATCGATCATGGTGGTGGTAAGCCATCGCCTGTTTGTAGTTTTGTTTTTCTTTATCTGCCTTATCTTTCATATAGGTGCCTAGAAAGCGCCTGGTTCCCTGTGCGTTCCAGCTGCCGCTCCCTATTGCTTCTGGGTCCCGTCTGCGCATGTGCGGTCCCAGAACAAAAGCAAGGTCTGGTTCGCGCATGCCTGCAAGTATTGCAAGCCTGGCACGGCCGTGACAGGGTGCCAATTTTAAAAGCCTGGGGAGGCCTGCAGATCTCCGGAATGATCGTGGGCATAGCGGCGACTTCCCTGAGCATCTGCAGAGCCTACCCCAGGTAAGTGCCAATTCAGATGGGTCTGAATTTTGCCTTTTCTTTTTCCCTTGCTGGTATCTGGAGAGATCATGTTGGGGATGCAGGGCCCCAGTTCCTGCCAGCAAGTCTCTCTGTGACCGCTGTTTCTCTAATGCCCCGTACACACAGTCGGAAATTCCGATGACCATATCCGTCGGATCATTTCCGTCGGATTTTGTCCGAAGCTGGTGTTGCGTACACACGGTCGGACAACGTTGTCGGAATTTCCAGTCTTCTAGAACGCTGTGACGTAAGCCGTGTATGACGGGACTAGAAAAGGGAAGTTCAGCACCACGTCCGGCACCCTTTGGGCTCCTTCTGCTAATTCCGTGTTTATCGCGTGTTAGTAGAAGTTTGGTTACATACGATTCACGTTTTTCAGACTTGTGCTTCAGATCGTTTCTGCTCTTCAGTTTGTGCTTGTCGGTGCGTATCTGTTTATCAGTGCGTGTAGTCAGTTCGCATTTGTTGGTCATTGCGGCCTATATCTTGATATCTTCTTGATATAGAACGCTTTGATTTTCACTGCTTATTGTCTGCTCATTTCTGGTATTCATTTCGTTCTTTCAGGCCTTGCTGTTTATCGGTGCTTTCTGTTTGTCCGTTCTGACCAGCCGACTGTTTGGAAGCCATGTTTCGTGTAAGTACTCGTCGTAAAGTTCGTGCTGTGCAGGGGCTTGGTGTTGGGCTTTTAGCTTTGACCCAAGCCCAGTCCATGAACAGGGCGAGGAGGAGTTCATGGACCAAAAATTGGTTGCTCCAGTGTGACCAATTCTCGCACATGCCTTTGCTTCGTGAGATCCGGGAGAATAATCCTGATGATTTCAGGAACTTTCTCAGGATGACAGACTCCGTTTTTCACCATCTGTTGGCTTTGCTGACCCCTTTTATCAGCAGGCAGGATACCTGCATGAGGCAAGCCATCACTCAGAGGCTAGTTGCCACGTTGAGGTACTTGGCGACAGGGAGAAGCCTTCAGGACCTGAAGTTCTCCACAGGTATCTCCCCCCAGGCTCTGGGTATCATTATTTCAGAGACCTGTTCTGCCATTATCCATGTCCTGCAGGAGGACTATATTAAGGTAAGATTTCTCCTTTACTATTCCCTTCTATGTATTTACTGTTTGCTAATGTCTTGTATTTCTTTCTGCGTTCCCTAATTACCAGGATTGCAATATGCTGTAATATGCTGTGCCCCTTTGTCCTCATGCATGCTGGAACCTTGGAATGTTTTTTTTTTGTCCTTCATGCATTATTGCCTTCACTTACCTCCCCAGCATGCTCTTCTGGGCCCATATACACCTATGACCCAGTCACTTAGCAATGTATTTTGTCTGCTCCATAGTATTGGTTTTCCCTAAACACCCCCTAAAATATCCACAAATGTTTTCTTTTGGTGGGCCAAACTCATTAGGAAACCCCCTCCCCCAACTGCTAGGTCAGCTGATACCAATCCTATATCTGCTGGCTTTGCCAAGCTCAATACACACTCTACCTACCTCTTTAGTGGTCAGATTTATGGATGAATTCAGCAAAGCAAGGGCCTGCCTCGATACTTTCAAATTATGTTTTTTTTTTTTTTTTACTCCTATTATTAGCTTGATAGGTAAGAGCAGAATGTCCAAATGTGCTTCCATTTATGCATTTTCTTTTTTTTTTATTTGGGATTAGGACACTTCTCACCTGTCCGGTGGGCTGCCAATAGTGTTAAGTAAGGAGGGTCTGGCAAAACTATCACACATTATTTAGGCATTCAGCTCTCAATGAAGTGGAGAGGGTTACCTGCCCAATACATCCCCCTCCTATTTTTTGGCAATGGCCCATCAGAAGTGGGGGGAGTTAAGGGGGGGTGAGGAATCTGCTAAGGGGACCTTATACTTTGGTTTGTAAATACTTTTTAGGCAAAATGTTATTCTGATCTTGTTTCAAAATGTTTCTGTATAATCTGTTTGCAATGTTTATGTGCAAAATTACTAATTTTTTTTTTTTTTTTTTGACAGTTTTCACAGTTTCCTTGAACGCCACAGGAATGGCAGACTGTGGCCTCCCACTTTGCCAGCCGTTGGGACTTTCCTACCTGTGGAGGTGCAATTGATGGGAAACACGTCCGCATCGTCCCACCCCCCCAACTCGGGGTCATACTATTTCAACTATAAGGGGTTTAATAGTATTGTGATGTTGGCGGTGGTGTTGGCGACATATGAGTTTCTCTATGTGGAAGTGGGGAAGAATGGCCGGATGTCGGATGGTGGAGCCATTGCGCAGACGGAGTTCTACTGGCATCTGGGCTTGCCACCTCCAGAGGAGAATGCGGAAGGACTCCCCTTCGTCTTTGTCACGGATGAATCGCTTGCCTTGTCAAGCCATCTGATGCAGCCTTTCCCGATGAGCACCCCGGACCAGCGGGTCTTTAATTTCCGGCTGTCCAGAGCCCGAAGAGTAGTGGAGAATGCTTTTGGGATCATGGCCAGCCGCTTCCACCTATTTTTGACACCCATCCACATGGCGGAATATAAACTGAATCATATTGTGCTTTCCTTCTGCGTTTTGCACAATTTAAAAAAAAAGCATTCAACAAACTATGTTGTGTCTGTTGGCCCTGATGCCCACATCCCACAAAATGCCAACCTGACAGCCCTTGAAGCTGCACGTCCTGGCTTGCCCCCCCTGAACGCCCGCAAAGTCAGAGAGAGAGATATGGAGTACTTTGTGGGTAGGGGGGCCATTGATATGCCAGACAATGTGTGAGAGGCATTTTTTAATAAATTTATTTTGGAAACTGAAAAAATATTTGTTTTAATTTACTGCTTGGGTTTGTCGTAGGTGTCTTCTTGCTTATTTTAGGGTTTATTTTTGGGCCTTTAGCTTCAACAGTGTAAACGCACTTTCTGGGCGAGAGGAGGTTACAGTCTCTTCTTCCTAAAAATAATCTTCTCATGTTGTGGGTCTGATACATACAGCTAGTTTTTCTACTTAAGGTATGTAGAGCATTTACTGACCCAAAAAATACTCCTTTTCAGCAACATGACAGAAATGTGTGGATTCCTGAAAATGGCATGATAGGTGGTTTATTAAAAAGCACTGTGGGTGTAATTTCCAAAAGACAAATCCACTATGCACTACAAGTGCACTGCAAAAGTGCACCTGAAACTGCACTTGGAGTGCAAAGTCGATTTGCCTTTAGTAAATAACACCCATTGTCACCAAAAACAACAACTTTTTACACAAATAATGCTTTTAGGGTTTGGAATAAGGAAGCCACACATTGTTGATACGGTCAAATTTTACTTCAAGAACATTCACATGTGCCTTTCAAAAAGGCTTTTCCCAAAAAAATACATATTTGGTGTTTATAACATTCTTTAATAACATTAATAACTTGGCGCTTTTGTGTAAACAGGCATGTATCAAAGCAGAACATACAGAACACAGGAACTTACAAAGTTCAACTTGGAAAAGTGAAGACAAGATCAGACACGAGTATGTCCAAACTGTGTTGATCTTGCCTTCATCACATGGGGTGTCACCCCTGGAAAAGCCAAATTTAGAAGATGCACACAATTTGGGGATCAAACTGGGAAATTTCTTCGAGAACCCATGCCTAGAATGTCAAAATGTGCAATCTCCCATCATGGGGATCAATGTACGTGTTTTGGGGGTGCAACCCCTTCACCTCAGCCACTTTAGTAGTTAGTAAGGGGTTGCACCCACAAAACGTGGTCATTGATCCACCATGATGGGAGATAGCACATGTTGACACACTGTGTGCATCTTCCAAATTTGGCGATTTTCTTACGTACAAATTGTGTTTTTTAAAACCCAAAAATGTCTGGTAGCTAGTTTGTGGTGTTTCAGATTTTCCCTAAAACATCAATGATGTTCTTCATTTTTTGTTGAACATCATTGATGTTTTTCTTGATATCATCTAGATCCCGTTTGCACACCATTATCTCCCCGATGAGGATGTGTGCACTTTCACTGGTAAAATGCGATTCTTCTTCCACAACATCCACATCACCTAAAAAAAAAAAAAAACAACAAACACTGTGTATTTTAAATATGCAGGCATACATTGATTAGCTTACCTGAAGCTGTGGTCTCTGACACTCACCTGTAGTGGTGACTGTGACAGACCTAGCCGGGACAGAGGCTGTTGGAGAGGACGTAATGCAAGCCTCTTGCCTTGGGATTATGGGCCCTTGCATTTGGGGGAATGGTGCTGTTTATGAGCTGGTTTAACTTGGATTCAGGTTCATGCTGCCCCCCCCCCCCCCAAGACACATAGACTCTGGATATGTATATGCTGTATATATGTATATATAATGTGTGTTGTCCCATGCTGTTGGGACACACACTGTCAGATGCTAATATCATCAACTCCAGCCATCCTGTCTGTTTTCTTGTATAATGTAAATGAGGCTGGTCTGGCTTGACACAGATTCTGGGGAGTGTTTCACCTATTGTTGTGTGTGCTAATTAACCCTGCAATTGAATGAAGGAGTCCAGTGTTGATTAAGATAATTAGCTCATGCTAATTAGGTTAGGTTTTAGTCATCTGGCTGTATATATGTGTGTGACATCTCAAATAAAAGTTATTCCTGATGTACTCCAAGACTGGTGTTATCTAGTTCTTGGGGGTTCCTATAACCAGATCCATTGGACTCATGTTCTAGGACTTAGGAAGCATTTACGGCGGACACCTTGAGTACAGGGTCTGTCACAATGACAATTTCTCCAACTTTTACAATCTCTGCTTCCTCCTCCTCCTCTGCTTCTGGTGTTGGTATTTCCCCTTCTTTGGGAGGTGTGGGGTCCCTGGTGTCCTCAGACGTCCTGAGTCTTCTCTCCCCTATGAGAATGTACCAAAGGAATACTTAGCACACCAATCTCTGAGGGCAGAAATAGGAATCTGAAACATTGCTTGGAAGTGTCGTACAATTGTGTTCTTTGGCCAAGTTCAAAGCCAATAAACATTCATTTTGACACTTTGTAAAGCTGCAATACTTATTACCTGTTTGGTGCAAGTTTTTCAGATGGAGACACCCCTATAGTATCCACTGGAGCACGTGTGTGGGACACCCTAATAAAAAAGGGTGTTTTTGGTGTCCCAGCACTAGTGCTCTAGAGTCCAGATGTGTAAACAGCTACTGAGTGACCTCTCCTTTACACTGAATCAAGTTTGCATTTCATTCTATTACAAACCCCTATAGACAACAAACTTCCTTTGACTAGAAACAGGGCTGAAGAAATGTAGGTAACTCCAACTTCACTCCAAACATCGTATTATAAGTGGTCGAACGATCAAGGTTTATTACGATCGATTGAACACACGAACATGAAAGTGGCCATTTTCAACTGTCCAACATTAAAAAACAAAGCACATGGAGCAGTATGCAAACAAGAAAAATAATATGAACACACAAAAACGACTTACTTTTTTGAAGAACTCGCTTCATCTTTCTGTACTGATCGTGCTCCCTGAGTTTCAGGTCTGACCAGCGTTTCCTCAGTTGATCCTTGGATCGTTGTAACCCAAAATTCTTCTGCAGGCTCTTCACAACTTTAGCCATGATCTTGGCCTTTCTGACATTTGGGTTGGGGTAAGGCCCATACTTCCCATCATAGTCGCTCCTCTTCAATATGTCCACCATCTCCAACATTTCTTTTTGAGGCCTTAAATCTTCTCCTCCGGGATCAGGACGTTTCTGGCTCAGGGCTTTCCTCGTCCTCCTCCTCGTTGCTGCAATAGTTATTGTGCATCTGCTGTGCCTCCGCCATGTGCTCTCCCCAGTACGGCGTAAAGAGAAGGGGCGGGGAATAGACGAGAAAGATCGTGAGGGTGGGCGGAGTTTCACGCATGCGCACTGTATATATAACGTCACAGGCGTGTGTCGTACGGACGATCTGTGAGCAGAGAGAGCTGACGCACGCAACGAGCGCTATAACAAAGGTACAATTTGAACTTGGTACTTCACTAGCCTAGACTGCTTCTAGATTGAGGCTTATTTGGGTACAAGATTAGGAGAGTTTAGCCTGACATTATTATGGTTTGTCTTGCAGAAAATACTATGGATCCTTTTAAATCTCTTTTTTTCAATCAGCTTATAATTGATGAGCTCAGAGCGATGCCCTGCCTGTGGCAGAATTCACACCCAGATTATAAGAATCTAAGCAAAAGGAAGGCAGTGCTGGAGAAACTACTCCGTTACGTTAAAATCATGCTCCCCACGGCAGACATCACCTATGTGATGGTCAAGATTTGTGCCCTGAGGAGCATCTATCTGAGGGAGCGCAAGAGGTTCCAGAATTCCTTGCGATCAGGAGATCCAAATGACATTAATGTCCCCAGGATGCAGTTCTACGAGAGACTACATTTTCTGGCAAACCAGAGGAAACCCATGCCATCACTCTACAGTCTTCCTTCAAGGCTTCGTTCCCCCCCCAGCTGAGGCTTCGGATGTCCAACCTGGGCCTTCCAGGCAGCAACATGTGGAGGGGCCCAGCTTGAGACAGGTATAGCATTGGTGAACATATTTCTTGACGTACATTTTTTTTTTTTTTTTTTTAAATCAGATAGTTTTTATTGAAATTTGGAAACATACAACGAAACAAAAAACACACACAACCATGTATACATAGATATATGGAAATACGTGCTGACCAACTTACATTTCTATTGTTCACTGAGTATACTTCAATCTAAGGCACTTTTGGTTATCTATACATTCAAAATCAGATGATTTGGACATACAGCCTAGTTATCTGCATTAATATAGGTGTTATCAATCATACTAAGATATAGCAGTGCCTATCAAGTAGCCTATCCTTAGTGCCCTAATGTATATCCCTTTTGGCCACTGTATTTATACATATGTGTATAATATTAATTATATACCCTCCTCAACATCCCCCCCCCCCCCCCAGCCAGCCCGTAGCTGGGAAGTGGTGAAGTTGGAGTTCCTCTCCCAATCTACCAGGAGAGGAGCTTTACCAGTGTGCAAAAAAAAAAAAAAATATATATATATACAACCTACTTTGTAAAAGACCTCCGCAGGCCAAAAGTGCTTTTATGTTTTACTATCGCTCAGGAATATTAAAGTGAGCGGAAAGTGAAGCGTCAATTTTGTTGTGAATTATTGCCTCTATTTCGCCTCCTTTTCAATCTATGTATAATGACATGTTCAAAAGTACAGCACAGAAATTACATCTATATATTGTTTGAGGTGTTCCTCCCACCCAGAAGTCTGTTGTGAACCAAACTAAATGGTGCTAGTCCCGGTGTGTCTAACCATGGGTCCCATATATTTTCGAATTTATGGGGGCTTCCTCTGTGCTTATATGTGAGCTGTTCTCTAATAAGAGAATCATTTACAGATTGTAACCATTCCTTATGTGTAGGGGGGGCTGTAGATATCCATTTCCTGGCAATAAGTTTTCTGGCTAAGAATAGTACCCTAAGAACTGCTGTGTGTGTAAAGGGAGTGTAATCTTCTTCATCTAACAGGCCTAGTAAACAGAGTTTAGGTTCAGTGCTAAGTTTGAGATTCCATATGCTATTAACAGTATTCATCACTGCTGCCCAATATCTCTGTAGTTTAGGACTTCTCCATAACATATGAATCAGCGTTCCCTTATTGACTGAGCATTGGGGACAGAGGGGACCATCCCTTCTGTGCCATTTATGCAGTTTTTCGGGTGTGCGATATGTGCGGTGGATAATAATTGAGTAAGCTTTTGGGGGGCGGACAGAGACACTTTCAGCACATTGTCAAGTACAGTATTCCACTCTTCACCTGTAATTTGACCCACATCTATTTCCCAACCGCTCCTACAAGGTAATGACATTGCCTTAGATACATGTCCAAGCAGTGCATCGTATATAGAGGATATCTGTCCCTTACGTGAGGAGGACGTGATAAGTTGCGTAAGTATCGTGGGTCTCGTCAGTTCCCAGTGTGATAGTGTGGCCTGTGCTGCTATAGCGTGCCTGAGTTGAAGGCACACCTCCACAATACAGTTGGGGAATATAGTTCACTCCGTTACTTGACCAATTGGAGAAATTTGTTAACTTATTTAGCTCTACATAGTTATGATTATTCCATATACGTGACCAGTTAGTGTATCCTGTATATTGCATATGTTTTTTGGCTCTGCACCCTACCTTATCTATGAGGGTTAGGGTTGGGTACTGAGTTAATTGTCTGAGTTCACCTGCCTCTATGCACTCCACAAGACCATCCCCGGACAACTGTGAATGGATAATATTTCTAATTGGGTCAGAGGACTCGGGCTGGAGCCAGCCCGTTAATTGTTGTAGCTGAGCAGCTATAAAATAGAAAAATGGGTTCGGAACCGCCAGTCCCCCCGAGTCTTTTGCTTCCTGTAAGGTTTCCAGTTTAATTCTCGGGACCTGCTTCCTCCAAATTAAAGCACGGTACAGAGTGTTACATTTCTTGAACACATGAATAGGGATCCATAAAGGGGCATTGTGGAGTGCATACAAAATTTGTGGGTTCCAAATCATTTTTTTTTTTTTTTTAACATAAACTTTATTTATTTTCCAACAGACCAACAGAGTATTATGCATGGTACAAAGACACTTCATACATTAGCAGAGAAACAAAAAACATTTGTACATGTATGCAGGTGGTTTAGAGTGAGATTACACTTTATCACAGAACTTTCCCAGTTCATAGCGAACAGTAGGATGGCAAGTGGATCAAGGCGTAAAGCCCAACTAAAGAGGGAGAACACCCCATGGCAAACCTATGACACCTGTTGTATCGCACCAGTCATGTATGAGTCAGATGGGATGGACCATTTTTTTTTAGTCAAGGGTCAGGTCCCGTGCTGATACCCAAGGGGCCCAGATTTTGTCGAATTTGTTCGGGCAGTTCTTGCCCAGGTACGTCAGCTTGTAGAGGGGTAATGCATCATTAATTAGCTTCATCCATATCTGTCTAGTGGGGGGGGTTGGGTTTGGTTCCAAAACAAAAGAATGGCTTTCCTGGCGTAGTAGGATGCGTAAAAGACAAAGAGCTTCCTCTTTTGGGGAGCTTCAAGGAAGTCGCAGACCCCCAACAGGAGGGGGATGGGGCTGTAGGGGACCCTAATTTTCCCTATGGAATTAATATCTGCCAACACTTCTCTCCAGAATACCTCTATTCGGGGACAAGACCAGACAACATGAAAAAAGCCTGCGTCATCCTGGCCACACCTGGGGCACACCGCTGAGCGACCAGGATAGATCCTTGCCAGGCGAGCAGGTGAGTATTGAGTACGGTGTAGGAATTTCAGCTGTGCGAACCTATCCCTAGCAGAAATCATTAGTGGCAAGTATTGCTGAATGCCCTCCTCCCAGTCATCGTCAGCCAGTTCAGGGATATCTGCCTGCCAGCTATTATACAACTGTGTTACTTTAGAGGTGTCCAGAGCTGCCAGCATGAGTGTAGAGAGTGTGCCCCCTTTTTCAGCGGATCTCAGATTAGACTCTAGAGTCGACATCTGCAGCGTTATCGCCCGAGGGAATTGAGTTTGGTATGCATGGCGCAGCTGGAAGAACCTAAAGAACATATGGTTTGGTAGGCCCCTATCTCTTTTTAGGTCGTCAAAGGAGGCTAGACGCCCCCCAGTGACCACATCTCTCAGGTGTGTAATTCCATGCCTGACCCATATGATCGGATCAGGAATAGAATGGAAGTGGGGCAGCCGGGGGTTACCCCACAGTGGGGTGTGGGGGGACCACACATCTGGTTCCTGCAACAATGTATATACCTTGTCCCACACTCTGAGGGTGGTCTTCATGGGGGTGGACACCTTCCGGGTTGGATGTGGGACCCCTAAATACCAGGTTCCTGAGCTCCACCTGAGAGCCCAGCAGTGCGGCTTCCAGTGCGGACGCAGGGTTGGTCAGTTGTTTGGATAGCCACCACTGAACAGTGACTAAAACCGCCGCCCAATAATATTTTATGAGATTTGGCAGGGCCAGCCCTCCCAGCGCCAGTGGAAGTTGAAGGGTTGTCTTTGCTATTCTAGGTGTCGCCCCTTTCCATATGAAATTAGTTAGGATACTATCTACCTTTTTGAAAAAAGAGACGGGCACCACTACAGGTGTCTGACTGAAGAGGTATGTGAATTTTGGAAGTATTGTCATCTTAAGAAGATTGACGCGTCCCACCGGTGTGAGCGGGAGGGACTTCTAAACCGCACATCTTTGTGACAAGTGGGATACTATCGGGGTCAGGTTTAGTTTGATGAATTGGCCTAGATCCCGGTGTATTTCAACCCCCAGGTACCTGAACTGAGAGACCCTCTGCAGTTGTGCATCCGATAGCCGTGGAGCATTATCGGAATGTAGGGGGAATAGTATAGATTTGCCCCAGTTAATGCACAGCCCCGAGTATTCCCCGAAGGTGTTGATGACTGTTAGAGCCTTTTGGAGAGAGACACCGTCATCTTTGAGGTATAGAAGGGTGTCATCAGCATATAGCGAAACTTTTTCATGTATTGGGCCTATCGTGACACCCTGTATGTCCTGGCTGGACCTTAGAAGTATCGCCATTGGTTCTATGGCTAGTGCGAACAAACCTGGCGATAGGGGGCACCCCTGTCTCGTACCTCTACCCAGGGCGAAAGGTGGTGAGAGAGCCGAACCTGTGCGGACTCTAGCTGTGGGGTTCTTATACACTGCTTCTACCCAGGAAATAAAGATTGGGCCAAAACCGAACCTGCGGAGGACCTCCCACAGATAGGGCCATTCGACCGAGTCGAAAGCCTTCTCTGCGTCCAGAGAGGCTACCACCGCAGGCTGGGCGTCCCCCCTGCCCGAAGCCAGCACCGCATATAATCTCCGGAGATTAATATCTGTCCCCTTACCGGGCATGAAACCTGACTGATCTTCGTGGATTAGGGTGAGTATTACTTCGTTTAGGCGTCTGGCAAGGATCTTGGTCAAGATTTTTGCATCTGAGTTTAAAAGGGAAATAGGCCGGTAGGTCGAACACAGTTGAGGGTCCTTCCCAGGCTTAGGGATCACTACTATTATGGTTTGAGCCATTGATGGGGGGAGGACCCTGTCCTTCAGCGTTTTGGTAATCATATTGTGTAGTCTGGGCACTAGTTCCTCAGCATACTGCTTGTAGAACTCTGGTGGCAAACCGTCCAGGCCCGGGGTCTTACCCGCCTGCAGTGAGCCTAGCGCTATACGAACTTCCTCTGTGGAGATCGGGGCATCCAAGAGGTCCCTCGCGGGGAGTGTCAGGGTCGGGAATGTCACGGAGTCTAAGTAATTAGCTAGTTCCAGCTAGTCTGGAGATTTCGTTCCAGACTGCTATCGATCCCTGGGGAGGGACTCCACCCAGCGTGAGGCCTCTTCAGGGGAGGTGAAAAATCTTGAGGTTTCTCCATTCAGCACCTTGAGCCGAGCAGGAAAAAGCATGTTGTACTTCAGCCCCTTCGCGCGGAGTAGAGCCTTCACGTGGTCAAACGTGCGCCTCTGCCTCTGGGTCTCCACCGAATAGTCAGGGAACAGCATGATTTTAGCATTTGCATGTCTCAGTTCCCCCAGCTTCCTTGCTTCTCTGAGTATTAGGTCTCGGTCACGGAAGTTAAGTAGCCTGAATATGAATGTCCTCGGCGGAGTCCCAGGTGGGCCTCTGACTGATGGCATCCGATGGGCCCTCTCCACCACGAAGTGCGGGGAGAATGGCGCCTGCGGGAATAGTGCGCGAAGGAGCTGCTCGGTGTATGACATCGGGTCTCGGCCCTCTACCCCCTCCGGGAGTCCCACCACCCGGAGGTTGTTCCTCCTGTTCCGGTTTTCCTGATCCTCCGCACGGGACTCCACCGCCTTCATTTTAACATGTAGAGTACGTATGGAGGAGTCATGCTCTCGAAGGGTGTCCTCGGCGTCTCCGACCCTTCTCTCAGCCTCCGACAGCCGGTCGCGGACCTTATCCATGTCCCTCCTGACCAGTCCCATCTCCAACTGCACCTGCTCAATTTTAGCTGTCAGCGAGGTTTGGCAACCCGTGATTGCCTGCATCAGGGCATTGAATTGGTCCGTTCCCAGCGTGGACGGCTCCGCTTGTTCTGTTTGGGACGCCATGTCTGCCGCACACAATACACGTGGGCCCCAGGGTGTTTGAGAGGGCTGCTGGGCCGGAGCGCGCTTCCGAGGGGTCCCGGAGTTACCTCTTCTCATGCCCAGTTAGTGCCTGTGCTTGTAGGTCGGTTTAAGCGAGTATGTGTGTCTTAGTGGCCGGATAAGTTAGCCTCCAGGCGCAGAGCTCCTGTCCCACACGTCCTCCTAGGTCGCCATCTTGGCCACGCCCCCCCAAATCATTTTTATCAAGTTACAGCGACCAACCACTGACAATGGAAGTTTAACCCAGCTGGTAGTCTTATCTTGGAAATTTTTGAGAATGGGGTCTATATTTAGTTTTATAAGTCGGGGTGTATAATAATTCCCAGGTACTTAAATTTTTCAACAATTTTAATCAGGCTGGCTGTTTGTGGAAGGGAGTCTGTCAACGGGTCCAGGGGTAGGATTGTCGACTTATCCCAGTTTATGGTAAATCCGGAAAAGGATCCAAAGATCAGTATAAGCTCCATCAGTCTGATCAGGGAGTTAGAGGTATCACCTAAAAACAGTAGTGCATCATCAGCATATAGTGCAATCTTTTCCTCAGTATCCCCTCTCCTAAATCCCACTATATCTGTGCTTCCCCGTATTGCGGCTGCAAGAGGTTCAATGGCCAGAGCAACGAGAATGGGGGAAAGAGGGTAGCCTTGTCTGGTCCCTCTGGATAAGTCAAAGTAGGTAGATAGGGTATTGTTTATACGGATACATGCTTTGGGCTCCTTATACAGTAGTTTAATCCAGGAGACAATATTTTCTCCCAAATTAAACCGTTCAAGTACCTTCCATAAATATGTCCACTCCACGCTATCAAACGCCTTAGCGGCATCTAGCGAGAGGATAGCTCTGTGACCTTGGTTGTCAGTGGGGATTTGCATATTAAGGTATAGTCGACGTAAGTTATTTGCTGTAGATCTGTTAGGTATAAAACCGGATTGGTCTGGGTGAACTAGTTTAGTTACTATTGTAGAGAGTCTCATGGCTATAGTCTTAGTAAGGAGTTTTAGGTCGGTGTTTAATAATGAGATGGGTCTATATGATTCCGGTTTATCCGGATCCTTCCCTGGTTTCAGTATGACCACTACTACCGCTTCATACATAGATTGGGGGAGGGAACCTTCTCCAACTGCTTCTATAAGTGTGTGGAGTAATTCCGGTAGGAGTATGCCGCTAAAGTTTTTATATAGTTCTATTGGCAGGCCATCATTACCTGGGGCTTTTGAGTTTGGGAATGTGGCTAATGCATTTTGAAGTTCCACTAAAGTAAGGGGGGCATTAAGGAGGTTTTTGTCTGTTTCCTGGAGCCGAGGTAAATCAATCGAGTCTAGGAAACGTGTTAACTCTTCCATAGGATAGGATACCTTGGATGAGTATACATCCTGATAAAAGGAGCGAAACTCCTGCAAGATGGAAGGTGTATCAGTGACTGTGGAAGATGTTGGAGTTTTAATGCTGTGTATGGGATGGGGTGGTTATTGCGATCTGGCTATCATGGCCAGCATGTGTCCAGTTTTTTCCCCTTCCTCAAAGTATGTTTGTGCTGTGAAGAACCTTTTATTCTCTGCCTGTTGTGTGTGTACTGTACGGAGCATTTTCTGAGCATCGGACCAGCTTCTTTCCAGTTCAGGCGTAGGAGTCTGCAGGTACAACGCCTCTGCCTTCTCCACCGTCTGAGCCACGTCTATAGCCCATTGCCTACTATTTGTTTTGATTTTATTAATTTCTTTTATGCACATACCTCTAATAGAGGCCTTCAGGGCATCCCACACAATCCCCGGCGCAGCTGTATTCCTGTTGTCTTCCAGAAAGTGTTTAATTTGTGTCAGCATATCATCCTTGTCTGTAAACAGTTGAATCCAAAACGGATTCAGCTTCCAGTGTAGTGGCAATCATGGTTTATGTAATTTCAGGCTAAGCTGCACCGGAGAGTGATCGGACAACCCCCTAGCCAAATATTGCACAGTCGGAAGTCAGAAACAAGTTCTGTTAGCTTACGTAAGCTCTTTATTGGTTCAAGGAGCAGCCATTTCTGTTCCAGATGGCGAACAAGCCGAAGGCATGTATTCCCCTCTATTCTTGGTGCAGAAAAAGAACCGCACATGGAGGCCAGTAATAGACTTGACTCATCTCAACCGGTTTATTCGAAAGGAAAAATTCAAGATGGAGACACTATTAACTATCCAGCGGTCGGTCCATTCAGGGGACCCACATTAGCTTAACGTTCGGTCCCTATTTACTCGGACATGGAAATGTGACCTTAGCCGGTCGAGAGTGTGGATTGGGAGAGAGAAAAACTAGGGATATCCATATCATGCCTGTTGATTGGTCCAATACAAAGCTGTCTATGCTTTGCCTTCTGGTAAGCGCATAGTGATTAATGGTGACGGGCATTTCACAATATCTGTATTTACAAGTCACTGCGGTGTACCCCTTTGAAACACGTCTGGATGTGCATATTGTGATTCTATTCTATCCATTGCCAGAGGACTTTTTAACTTGGTTCAGGTTCCATTGAGCCATTTCTTTTTCTCCATATGAACTATTATATCAGATCCATTAGGGTCTTGTCTATGATCCTGTGTCATATTTGGATTCATATTTTGTTTGTGTACATTGGATTCAGGGCCGGTGCTAGACTAATCCAGCAAAGAGATATCCCCATATAAAAAAGACAGCCCAATCCAAAGAGACACCCAAATCCAGCAAAGACACTGCCCTGTCTAGCAAAGAGACATCCCAATCCAAGTGTGATAGGTGGGAGATAGTGTGACAGAAAGAGACAGCCAAATCCAGCAAATAGACAGTCGAATCCAAAGAGACAGTGTGTACAGGGTGGGGGGGGGCCAGTGTGACAGGTGGTGGTGGGGGGGCCAGTGTGACAGGTGGTGGTGGGGGGGCCAGTGTGACAGGTGGTGGGGGGGCCAGTGAGACAGGTGGTGGTGGGGGGCCAGTGTGACAGGTGGTGGTGTGGGGCCAGTGTGACAGGTGGTGGTGGGGGGGGACAGTGGGGGTGTGGGGGGGGCAGTGTGACAGTTGTTGGTGGGGGGCCAGTGTGACAGGTGGTGGTGGGGGGCAGTGTGACAGGTGGTGGTGGTGGGGGGGCCAGTGTGACAGGTGGTGGTGGGGGGCCAGTGTGACAGGTGGTGGTGGGGGGGCCAGTGTGACAGGTGGTGGTGGGGCCAGTGTGACAGATGGTGGTGAGGGGGCCATGTGACAGTTGGTGGTGGGGGGCCAGTGTGACAGGTGGTGGTGGGGGGGCCAGTGTGACAGGTGGTGGTGGGGGGCCAGTGTGACAGGTGGTGGTGGGGGGGCCAGTGTGACAGGTGGTGGTGGGGGGGCCAGTGTGACAGGTGGTGGTGGGGGGCCAGTGTGACAGGTGGTGGGGGGGGGGCCAGTGTGACAGGTGGTGGTGGGGGGCCAGTGTGACAGGTGGTGGTGGGGGGGCCAGTGTGACAGGTGGTGGTGGGGGCCAGTGTGACAGGTGGTGGTGGGGGGGCCAGTGTGACAGGTGGTGGTGGGGGGCCAGTGTGATAGGTGGTGGTGGGGGGCAGTGTGACAGGTGGTGGGGGGGCCAGTGTGACAGGTGGTGGGGGGGGGTGGTGTGGTGGTGGGGGGGCAGTGTGACAGGTGGTGGTGGGGGGCAGTGTGACAGGTGGTGGTGGTGGGGGGCAGTGTGACAGGTGGTGGTGGGGGGCCAGTGTGATAGGTGGTGGGGGGTGGTGGGGGGGGGGGACCAGGTGGTGGGGGGGGGCAGTGTGACAGGTGGTGGTGGGGGGGGGCCAGTGTGACAGGTGGTGGTGGGGGGGGCAGTGTGACATGTGGTGGTGGGGGGGCAGTGTGACAGGTGGTGGTGGGGGGGCAGTGTGACAGGTGGTTGTGGGGGGGGGCAGTGTGACAGGTGGTGGTGGGGGGGCCAGTGTGACAGGTGGTGGTGGGGGGGCAGTGTGACAGGTGGTGGTGGGGGGCAGTGTGACAGGTGGTGGGGGGGGGCCAGTGTGACAGGTGTTGGTGGTGGGGGGCAGGTGGGGGGGCAGGTGGTGGTGGGGGGGCCAGTGTGACAGGTGGTGGGGGGGGGCAGTGTGACAGGTGGTGGTGGTGGGGCAGTGTGACTGGTGGTGGGGGGGGGCAGTGTGACAGGTGGTGGTGGGGGGGCCAGTGGGACAGGTGGTGGGGGGGCAGTGTGACAGGTGGGTGGGGCAGTGTGACAGGTGGGAGGGGGCAGTGTGACAGGTGGTGGGGGGGGCAGTGTGACAGGTGGTGGGGGGGGGCAGTGTGACAGGTGGTGGGGGGGGGGCAGTGTTACAGGTGGTGGGGGGGCAGTGTTACAGGTGGTGGGGGGGCAGTGTGACAGGGGTGGGGGGGCAGGGCCAGTGGTGGGGGGGGGCAGTGTGACAGGTGCAAGAACTTCACTCACTGTGTTGGCTGTTAGTGCCAGCTTCTCAAGAGGCAGGCACGTTGCATGTAGTCCTATGTCAGCAATAAACAGCCCGTCAGAGCAGCCAATCATGGAGTCATGTGCTTATGGATCCATGGCCAATCGATAGCAGGGGTGGGCGTTCCGTGTGGTGGTGGGTGTGGCCAATGGCTACCAGTGAGTTTGTTCTGTCTCAGTGAGCGTCGAGTAGAAGCAGGAGGGCGGCGCACGTATGGTCACCTGTTGAGTGTCCCTGCCCCGGGGCGGGACGGCCTCCCCCGTTATTGGGAAGGGATTCACACACTTCCCTCGCTCCTCGCTTTCAGTAAACAGTGACAAACAGACTGGGAAGTGAAGGCAGACTGGGGGCGGAGCGCCCAAGAACATGTCGCTCTGTGTGTGTGTGTGTGAGTGGAGCTTAGGCGGCCGGCCGTGCTAGTGTGCTGTCACTGTGCGCGCCCTCTGCATGCTGGACTACGGAGAACGAGGCACTGACAAGCTCCCATCGGAAAGTAGGGAAACCAGCGGTCCTGGCTGCGCCCTAGGCGGCAGTGCGCCCTAGGCGGTTGCCTAGTCCGCCTAGTGGTAGCACCGGCCCTGATTGGATTTTATTTAGCTTGATAGGGATTTATGGTTTTAAACGTTTTCTTGGCGCTGCTTCTTTGTATAAAAATTCCATCCAGGGGACTGGTTGGTGTCAATAGACTTGAAAGAGGCCTACTTTCACGTTCCAGTGGCAGCAGACTTCCAAAAGTTCCTTCGCTTTGCAGTGGGCGATCAACACTTATGCGGCGTACACACGCTATGACTTTCCCGCGGGATTGTCCGCCGGACCTAGTTCAGCGGCCAAAACCGCCGGACTTTCCAGCGGAGGTCTGCCGGACTTTACGAGCGTGTGGACTTGCCAGCGCCCCCCTCCTGAGCCGTACCAGGCCGCGTGCCCTGAACATGGGAGGTGCCCTGGGGAAAGGGGGGCTGTGCGGCCCCCCCCCCACCCCAAAGCACCTTATCCCCTGCGGGTGTCTGCGGGGGGCTTATCGGAATCTGGGAGCCCCCAGATACCGGCCCCCCACCCTATGTTAATGAGTATGGGGTACGATGTACCCCTACCCATTCACCTAAGGTGTAAAAGTGTAAATAAGAAAAAACACAATTTTTGTAAAATATTTTATTGCACAGCTCCGGGGTCTTCTTCCATCTTGGGGGGTCTTCTCGCCGGACTCCTCTGCTCTCTTACCTAGCTCTTTCACGAGCGGAGGAGCCCGGCTTTCTTCTTCGTCATCGCCGCTGTCGTCTGGGGGTCTCGATCCGCCTTCGGGGGTCTTTTCTGTTCTTGCCGCTGTCGCCGCTTTCTGCGTCGTCTTCTTATAGTTTCATAGTTAGTAAGGTTGAATAAAGACACCAGTCCATCCAGTTCAACCTGAGTGAGTGTCTACAATTGTCCCTATCCCTGTACATTGCACACTCACATTGGTCCCTACCCTCAAGGAGCCCACAATCCAAGGTCCCCATTCATATACTAGGGCCAATTTTTGGACAGAAGCCAATTAACCTACCTGCATGTCTTTGGATTGTGGGAGGAAACCGGAGTACCCGGAGGAAACCCACGCAGGCACAGGGAGAACATGCAAACTCCAGGCAGGTAGTGTCGTGGTTGGGATTTGAACCAGCAACCCTTCTTACTGCTAGGTGAGAGTGCTAACCACTACACCACTGTGCCGCCTTCTTCTTCTTCTTCGCTCGCTCGTCCCCACCCCCTTTCCTGGCCGGCATTCACTGTCTTCGCTAGTCCCGTCTACCTGCAGTCACGTTCTAAGTGAACAGACTTTCCAATCGTGTGTCGGCAAGTCCGTTCATTTCAAAAGTCCCGCGGACTAGCACACAGACCGTGGGATTGTCCGCCGGACTCGCGAGTCCAGCGGACAATTTTAAGTCTGAACTTAAAACTTAGTCCGCCAGGCCTTTTGGCAGGAAAAAGTCAGTCGGCGCCCACAAGGGGGGAAATTCCGCTCGTGTGTAAGCGGCCTTACAGTTTACTTGCCTTCCGTTTGTCATGAAGATCCTGCCAGAAACTTAAACCCGGGCCGTCCCGGCCCTCAGATTCCATTGCGCATGCGCGCCCGGGCGCGGGCACGTGCACAACCTCGCACAGGGAGACGGGCGCGCGCTCTAGTTAGCACCAGCCGGCCTATTTAAGCCTGACCTGTGCAGACGGTCTTTGCTGTCTGCTCTACAGCGTTGTGGTGTAGTAAAACCTGATCCTGTTATATCTGTTCCTTTGACCCGGCTTGCCATAGCCTATCCAGCCTTCTGCCTGTACCCGACCCCGGCTTCCTATGACCATCCTCCTGCCTGATCCATTGTACCTTGCTTCCAGTTCAGATTCATTACCTGACTTCTTGATGAACTCTGGTTCCCTGCAAAGTCTCTGTCCAGTTTGCAGTCTGATTCCTGTAACGAACCTGATCACCTGTTGGTCTCCAGCCCATTCAGTGGTTCTGTTTCCTGTGTCCAGTTCCTGTCAGCTCTGCTATCCAAGTTTACCTGTGAACCTGCTTGCCAAGCCGTTGTCCAGTTCCTGTCAGCTCTGCTATCCAAGTTTACCTGTGAGCCTGCTTGCCAAAGATCCTGCCAGCTCTGCTATCCAGTTTACCTGTGAGCCTGCTTGCCAAAGATCCTGCCAGCTCTGCTATCCAGTTTACCTGTGAGCCTGCTTCAGCTCTGCTATCCAGTTTACCTGTGAGCCTGCTTCAGCTCTGCTATCCAAGTTTACCTGTGAGCCTGCTTGCCAAAGATCCTGCCAGCTCTGCTATCCAGTTTACCTGTGAGCCTGCTTGCCAAAGATCCTGCCAGCTCTGCTATCCAGTTTACCTGTGAGCCTGCTTGCCAAAGATCCTGCCAGCTCTGCTATCCAGTTTACCTGTGAGCCTGCTTCAGCTCTGCTTTCCAGTTTACCTGTGAGCCTGCTTCAGCTCTGCTATCCAGTTTACCTGTGAGCCTGCTTCAGCTCTGCTATCCAAGTTTACCTGTGAGCCTGCTTGCCAAAGATCCTGCCAGCTCTGCTATCCAGTTTACCTGTGAGCCTGCTTGCCAAAGATCCTGCCAGCTCTGCTATCCAGTTTACCTGTGAGCCTGCTTGCCAAAGATCCTGCCAGCTCTGCTATCCAGTTTACCTGTGAGCCTGCTTGCCAAAGATCCTGCCAGCTCTGCTATCCAGTTTACCTGTGAGCCTGCTTGCCAAAGATCCTGCCAGCTCTGCTATCCAGTTTACCTGTGAGCCTGCTTGTCCAAGATCCTGCCAGCTCTGCTATCCAGTTTACCTGTGAGCCTGCTTGCCAAAGATCCTGCCAGCTCTGCTATCCAGTTTACCTGTGAGCCTGCTTGTCCAAGATCCTGCCAGCTCTGCTAACCTGCTTCCTACTCACCGGTCTGTTGATCCTGCCAGGCACCCGTGCTCCTCCTCACTCCTGGCTCTCCTGTTCCCACACCAGGGGACCAGGAGTGGGAGACGCAAGGGAGGCCTCTCCCTGCAATCTCGGGCTCGCACCACCAGGTACGTGACACATCTAATCCAACCATCTGCAGGAGTTATTGTGTGTGTTGTGCGAGTCTAGCACCGCACAGTATAAAACCTGCACCTGTATCTGCCCTTCTGCCCTGATGTCATCTAATCCAGCCATCTGCAGGAGTTATTGTGTGTGTTGTGTGAGTCTAGCACCGCACAGTATACAACCTGCACCTGTATCTGCCCTTCTGCCCTGGTGTCATCTAATCCAGCCATCTTCAGGAGTTATTGTGTGTGTTGTGTGAGTCTAGCACAGCACAGTATACAACCTGCACCTGTATCTGCCCTTCTGCCCTGGTGTCATCTAATCCAGCCATCTGCAGGAGTTATTGTGCGTGTTGTGTGAGTCTAGCACAGCACAGTATACAACCTGCACCTGTATCTGCCCTTCTGCCCTGGTGTCATCTAATCCAGCCATCTGGAGGAGTTATTGTGTGTGTTGTGTGAGTCTAGCACAGCACAGTATACAACCTGCACCTGTATCTGCCCTTCTACCCTGGTGTCATCTAAACCAGCCATCTGCAGGAGTTATTGTGTGTGTCTAACAAAGCACAGTATACAACCTGCACCTGTATCTTCCCTTCTGCACTGGTGTCATCTAATCCAACCATCTGCAGGAGTTATTGTGTGTGTTGTGCGGGTCTAGCACCGCACAGTATAAAACCTGCACCTGTATCTGCCCTTCTGCCCTGGTGTCATCTAATCCAGCCATCTGCAGCAGTTATTGTGTGTGTTGTGTGAGTCTAGCACCGCACAGTATACAACCTGCACCTGTATCTGCCCTTCTGCCCTGGTGTCATCTAATTCAGCCTTCTTCAAGAGTTATTGTGTGTGTTGTGTGAGTCTAGCACCGCACAGTATACAACCTGCACCTGTATCTGCCCTTCTGCCCTGGTGTCATCTACTCCAGCCATCTGCAGGAGTTATTGTGTGTGTTGTGTGAGTCTAGCACAGCACAGTATACAACCTGCACCTGTATCTGCCCTTCTGCCTTGGTGTCATCTAATCCAGACATCTGCAGGAGTTATTGTGTGTGTTGTGTGAGTCTAGCACAGCACAGTATACAACCTGCACCTGTATCTGCCCTTCTGCCCTGGTGTCATCTAATCCAGCCATCTGCAGGAGTTATTGTGTGTGTTGTGTGAGTCTAGCACAGCACAGTATACAACCTGCACCTATATCTGCCCTTCTGCCCTGGTGTCATCTAATCCAGACATCTGCAGGAGTTATTGTGTGTGTTGTGTGAGTCTAGCACAGCACAGTATACAACCTGCACCTGTATCTGCCCTTCTGCCCTGGTGTCATCTAATCCAGCCATCTGCAGGAGTTATTGTGTGTGTTGTGTGAGTCTAGCACCGCACAGTATACAACCTGCACCTGTATCTGCCCTTCTGCCCTGGTGTCATCTAATCCAGCCATCTTCAGGAGTTATTGTGTATGTTGTGTGAGTCTAGCAGCACACAGTATACAACCTGCACCTGTGTCTGCCCTGGTGTCATCTAATCCAGCCATCTCCAGGAGTTATTGTGTGTGTTGTGTGAGTCTAGCACAGCACAGTATACAACCTGCACCTGTATCTGCCCTTCTGCCCTGGTGTCATCTAATCCAGACATCTGCAGGAGTTATTGTGTGTGTTGTGTGAGTCTAGCACAGCACAGTATACAACCTGCACCTGTATCTGCCCTTCTGCCCTGGTGTCATCTAATCCAGCCATCTGAAGGAATTATTGTGTGTGTTGTGTGAGTCTAGCACAGCACAGTATACAACCTGCACCTGTATCTGCCCTTCTGCCCTGGTGTCATCTAATCCAGCCATCTGCAGGAGTTATTGTGTTTGTTGTGTGAGTCTAGCACCGCACAGTATACAACCTGCACCTGTATCTGCCCTTCTGCCCTGGTGTCATCGGATCCAGCCATCTGCAGGAGTTATTGTATGTGTTGTGTGAGTCTAGCACAGCACAGTATACAACCTGCATCTGCCCTTCTGCCCTGGTGTCATCTAATCCAGACATCTGCAGGAGTTATTGTGTGTGTTGTGTGAGTCTAGCACAGCACAGTATACAACCTGCACCTGTATCTGCCCTTCTGCCCTGGTGTCATCTAATCCAGCCATCTGCAGGAGTTATTGTGTGTGTTGTGTGAGTCTAGCACAGCACAGTATACAACCTGCACCTATATCTGCCCTTCTGCCCTGGTGTCATCTAATCCAGACATCTGCAGGAGTTATTGTGTGTGTTGTGTGAGTCTAGCACAGCACAGTATACAACCTGCACCTGTATCTGCCCTTCTGCCCTGGTGTCATCTAATCCAGCCATCTGCAGGAGTTATTGTGTGTGTTGTGTGAGTCTAGCACCGCACAGTATACAACCTGCACCTGTATCTGCCCTTCTGCCCTGGTGTCATCTAATCCAGCCATCTTCAGGAGTTATTGTGTATGTTGTGTGAGTCTAGCAGCACACAGTATACAACCTGCACCTGTGTCTGCCCTGGTGTCATCTAATCCAGCCATCTCCAGGAGTTATTGTGTGTGTTGTGTGAGTCTAGCACAGCACAGTATACAACCTGCACCTGTATCTGCCCTTCTGCCCTGGTGTCATCTAATCCAGACATCTGCAGGAGTTATTGTGTGTGTTGTGTGAGTCTAGCACAGCACAGTATACAACCTGCACCTGTATCTGCCCTTCTGCCCTGGTGTCATCTAATCCAGCCATCTGAAGGAATTATTGTGTGTGTTGTGTGAGTCTAGCACAGCACAGTATACAACCTGCACCTGTATCTGCCCTTCTGCCCTGGTGTCATCTAATCCAGCCATCTGCAGGAGTTATTGTGTTTGTTGTGTGAGTCTAGCAGCGCACAGTATACAACCTGCACCTGTATCTGCCCTTCTGCCCTGGTGTCATCGGATCCAGCCATCTGCAGGAGTTATTGTATGTGTTGTGTGAGTCTAGCACAGCACAGTATACAACCTGCATCTGCCCTTCTGCCCTGGTGTCATCTAATCCAGACATCTGCAGGAGTTATTGTGTGTGTTGTGTGAGTCTAGCACAGCACAGTATACAACCTGCACCTGTATCTGCCCTTCTGCCCTGGTGTCATCTAATCCAGCCATCTTCAGGAGTTATTGTGTGTGTTGTGTGAGTCTAGCACAGCACAGTATACAACCTGCACCTATATCTGCCCTTCTGCCCTGGTGTCATCTAATCCAGACATCTGCAGGGGTTATTGTGTGTGTTGTGTGAGTCTAGCACAGCACAGTATACAACCTGCACCTGTATCTGCCCTTCTGCCCTGGTGTCATCTAATCCAGCCATCTTCAGGAGTTATTGTGTGTGTTGTGTGAGTCTAGCACCGCACAGTATACAACCTGCACCTGTATCTGCCCTTCTGCCCTGGTGTCATCTAATCCAGCCATCTGCAGGAGTTATTGTGTTTGTTGTGTGAGTCTAGCACCGCACAGTATACAACCTGCACCTGTATCTGCCCTTCTGCCCTGGTGTCATCGGATCCAGCCATCTGCAGGAGTTATTGTATGTGTTGTGTGAGTCTAGCACAGCACAGTATACAACCTGCATCTGCCCTTCTGCCCTGGTGTCATCTAATCCAGCCATCTGCAGGAGTTATTGTGTGTGTTGTGTGAGTCTAGCACAGCACAGTATACAACCTGCACCTGTATCTGCCCTTCTGCCCTGGTGTCATCTAATCCAGCCATCTGCAGGAGTTATTGTGTGTGTTGTGTGAGTCTAGCACCGCACAGTATACAACCTGCACCTGTATCTGCCCTTCTGCCCTGGTGTCGTCTAATCCAGCCATCTGCAGGAGATATTGTGTGTGTTGTGTGAGTCTAACAAAGCACAGTATACAACCTGCACCTGTATCTGCCCTTCTGCCCTGGTGTCATCTAATCTAGCCATCTGCAGGAGTTATTGTGTGTGTTGTTTGAGTCTAGCACAGCACAGTATACAACCTGCACCTGTATCTGCCCTTCTGCCCTGGTGTCATCTAATCCAGCCATCTGCAGGAGTTATTGTGCGTATTGTGTGAGTCTAGCACAGCACAGCATACAACCTGCACCTGTATCTGCCCTTCTGCCCTGGTGTCATCTAATCCAGCCATCTGCAGGAGTTATTGTGCGTGTTGTGTGAGTCTAGCACAGCACAGTATACAACCTGCACCTGTATCTGCCCTTCTGCCCTGGTGTCATCTAATCCAGCCATCTGCAGGAGTTATTGTGTGTGTTGTGTGAGTCTAGCAGAGCACAGTATACAACCTGCACCTGTATCTGCCCTTCTACCCTGGTGTCATCTAAACCAGCCATCTGCAGGAGTTATTGTGTGTGTCTAACAAAGCACAGTATACAACTTGCACCTGTATCTGCCCTTCTGCCCTGGTGTCATCTAATCCCGCCATCTGCAGGAGTTATTGTGTGTGTTGTGTGAGTCTAGCACAGCACAGTATACAACCTGCACCTGTATCTGCCCTTCTGCACTGGTGTCATCTAATCCAACCATCTGCAGGAGTTATTGTGTGTGTTGTGCGAGTCTAGCACCGCACAGTATAAAACCTGCACCTGTATCTGCCCTTCTGCCCTGGTGTCATCTAATTCAGGCATCTGCAGAAGTTATTGTGTGTGTTGTGTGAGTCTAGCACCGCACAGTATACAACCTGCACCTGTATCTGCCCTTCTGCCCTGGTGTCATCTAATCCAGCCATCTTCAGGAGATATAGTGTCTGTTGTGTGAGTCTAGCATCGCACAGTATACAACCTGCACCTGTATCTGCCCTTCTGCCCTGGTGTCATCTAATCCAGCCATCTGCAGGAGTTATTGTGTGTGTTGTGTGAGTCTAGCACAGCACAGTATACAACCTGCACCTGTATCTGCCCTTTTGCACTGGTGTCATCTAATCCAACCCTCTGCAGGAGTTATTGTGTGTGCTGTGCGAGTCTAGCACCGCACAGTGCGAGTCCAGCGGACAATTTTAAGTCTGAACTTAAAACTTAGTCCGCCAGGCCTTTTGGCAGGAAAAAGTCAGTCGGCGCCCACAAGGGGGGAAATTCCGCTCGTGTGTAAGCGGCCTTACAGTTTACTTGCCTTCCGTTTGTCACGAAGATCCTGCCAGAAACTTAAACCCGGGCCGTCCCGGCCCTCAGATTCCATTGCGCATGCGCGCCCGGGCGCGGGCACGTGCACAACCGCGCACAGGGAGTCGGGCGCGCGCTCTAGTTAGCACCAGCCGGCCTATTTAAGCCTGACCTGTGCAGACGGTCTTTGCTGTCTGCTCTACAGCGTTGTGGTGTAGTAAAACCTGATCCTGTTATATCTGTTCCTTTGACCCGGCTTGCCATAGCCTATCCAGCCTTCTGCCTGTACCCGACCCCGGCTTCCTATGACCATCCTCCTGCCTGATCCATTGTACCTTGCTTCCAGTTCAGATTCATTACCTGACTTCTTGATGAACTCTGGTTCCCTGCAAAGTCTCTGTCCAGTTTGCAGTCTGATTCCTGTAACGAACCTGATCACCTGTTGGTCTCCAGCCCATTCAGTGGTTCTGTTTCCTGTGTCCAGTTCCTGTCAGCTCTGCTATCCAAGTTTACCTGTGAACCTGCTTGCCAAGCCGTTGTCCAGTTCCTGTCAGCTCTGCTATCCAAGTTTACCTGTGAGCCTGCTTGCCAAAGATCCTGCCAGCTCTGCTATCCAGTTTACCTGTGAGCCTGCTTGCCAAAGATCCTGCCAGCTCTGCTATCCAGTTTACCTGTGAGCCTGCTTCAGCTCTGCTATCCAGTTTACCTGTGAGCCTGCTTCAGCTCTGCTATCCAAGTTTACCTGTGAGCCTGCTTGCCAAAGATCCTGCCAGCTCTGCTATCCAGTTTACCTGTGAGCCTGCTTGCCAAAGATCCTGCCAGCTCTGCTATCCAGTTTACCTGTGAGCCTGCTTGCCAAAGATCCTGCCAGCTCTGCTATCCAGTTTACCTGTGAGCCTGCTTCAGCTCTGCTATCCAGTTTACCTGTGAGCCTGCTTCAGCTCTGCTATCCAGTTTACCTGTGAGCCTGCTTCAGCTCTGCTATCCAAGTTTACCTGTGAGCCTGCTTGCCAAAGATCCTGCCAGCTCTGCTATCCAGTTTACCTGTGAGCCTGCTTGCCAAAGATCCTGCCAGCTCTGCTATCCAGTTTACCTGTGAGCCTGCTTGCCAAAGATCCTGCCAGCTCTGCTATCCAGTTTACCTGTGAGCCTGCTTGCCAAAGATCCTGCCAGCTCTGCTATCCAGTTTACCTGTGAGCCTGCTTGCCAAAGATCCTGCCAGCTCTGCTATCCAGTTTACCTGTGAGCCTGCTTGTCCAAGATCCTGCCAGCTCTGCTATCCAGTTTACCTGTGAGCCTGCTTGCCAAAGATCCTGCCAGCTCTGCTATCCAGTTTACCTGTGAGCCTGCTTGTCCAAGATCCTGCCAGCTCTGCTAACCTGCTTCCTACTCACCGGTCTGTTGATCCTGCCAGGCACCCGTGCTCCTCCTCACTCCTGGCTCTCCTGTTCCCACACCAGGGGACCAGGAGTGGGAGACGCAAGGGAGGCCTCTCCCTGCAATCTCGGGCTCGCACCACCAGGTACGTGACACATCTAATCCAACCATCTGCAGGAGTTATTGTGTGTGTTGTGTGAGTCTAGCACCGCACAGTATAAAACCTGCACCTGTATCTGCCCTTCTGCCCTGATGTCATCTAATCCAGCCATCTGCAGGAGTTATTGTGTGTGTTGTGTGAGTCTAGCACAGCACAGTATACAACCTGCACCTGTATCTGCCCTTCTGCCCTGGTGTCATCTAATTCAGCCATCTGCAGGAGTTATTGTGCGTGTTGTGTGAGTCTAGCACAGCACAGTATACAACCTGCACCTGTATCTGCCCTTCTGCCCTGGTGTCATCTAATCCAGCCATCTGGAGGAGTTATTGTGTGTGTTGTGTGAGTCTAGCACAGCACAGTATACAACCTGCACCTGTATCTGCCCTTCTACCCTGGTGTCATCTAAACCAGCCATCTGCAGGAGTTATTGCGTGTGTCTAACAAAGCACAGTATACAACCTGCACCTGTATCTTCCCTTCTGCACTGGTGTCATCTAATCCAACCATCTGCAGGAGTTATTGTGTGTGTTGTGCGGGTCTAGCACCGCACAGTATAAAACCTGCACCTGTATCTGCCCTTCTGCCCTGGTGTCATCTAATCCAGCCATCTGCAGCAGTTATTGTGTGTGTTGTGTGAGTCTAGCACAGCACAGTATACAACCTGCACCTGTATCTGCCCTTCTGCCTTGGTGTCATCTAATCCAGACATCTGCAGGAGTTATTGTGTGTGTTGTGTGAGTCTAGCACAGCACAGTATATAACCTGCACCTGTACCTGCCCTTCTGCCCTGGTGTCATCTAATCCAGCCATCTGCAGGAGTTATTGTGTGTGTTGTGTGAGTCTAGCACAGCACAGTATACAACCTGCACCTGTATCTGCCCTTCTGCCCTGGTGTCATCTAATCCAGACATCTGCAGGAGTTATTGTGTGTGTTGTGTGAGTCTAGCACCGCACAGTATACAACCTGCACCTGTATCTGCCCTTCTGCCCTGGTGTCATCTAATCCAGCCTTCTTCAGGAGTTATTGTGTGTGTTGTGTGAGTCTAGCACCGCACAGTATACAACCTGCACCTGTATCTGCCCTTCTGCCCTGGTGTCATCTACTCCAGCCATCTGCAGGAGTTATTGTGTGTGTTGTGTGAGTCTAGCACAGCACAGTATACAACCTGCACCTGTATCTGCCCTTCTGCCCTGGTGTCATCTAATCCAGACATCTGCAGGAGTTATTGTGTGTGTTGTGTGAGTCTAGCACAGCACAGTATACAACCTGCACCTGTATCTGCCCTTCTGCCCTGGTGTCATCTAATCCAGCCATCTGCAGGAGTTATTGTGTGTGTTGTGTGAGTCTAGCACAGCACAGTATACAACCTGCACCTATATCTGCTCTTCTGCCCTGGTGTCATCTAATCCAGACATCTGCAGGAGTTATTGTGTGTGTTGTGTGAGTCTAGCACAGCACAGTATACAACCTGCACCTGTATCTGCCCTTCTGCCCTGGTGTCATCTAATCCAGCCATCTGCAGGAGTTATTGTGTGTGTTGTGTGAGTCTAGCACCGCACAGTATACAACCTGCACCTGTATCTGCCCTTCTGCCCTGGTGTCATCTAATCCAGCCATCTTCAGGAGTTATTGTGTATGTTGTGTGAGTCTAGCAGCACACAGTATACAACCTGCACCTGTATCTGCCCTGGTGTCATCTAATCCAGCCATCTCCAGGAGTTATTGTGTGTGTTGTGTGAGTCTAGCACAGCACAGTATACAACCTGCACCTGTATCTGCCCTTCTGCCCTGGTGTCATCTAATCCAGACATCTGCAGGAGTTATTGTGTGTGTTGTGTGAGTCTAGCACAGCACAGTATACAACCTGCACCTGTATCTGCCCTTCTGCCCTGGTGTCATCTAATCCAGCCATCTGCAGGAGTTATTGTGTGTGTTGTGTGAGTCTAGCACAGCACAGTATACAACCTGCACCTGTATCTGCCCTTTCTGCCCTGGTGTCATCTAATCCAGCCATCTGCAGGAGTTATTGTGTGTGTTGTGTGAGTCTAGCACAGCACAGTATACAACCTGCACCTGTATCTGCCCTTCTGCCCTGGTGTCATCTAATCCAGCCATCTGCAGGAGTTATTGTGTGTGTTGTGTGAGTCTAGCACAGCACAGTATACAACCTGCACCTGTATCTGCCCTTCTGCCCTGGTGTCATCTAATCCAGACATCTGCAGGAGTTATTGTGTGTGTTGTGTGAGTCTAGCACAGCACAGTATACAACCTGCACCTGTATCTGCCCTTCTGCCCTGGTGTCATCTAATCCAGCCATCTGCAGGAGTTATTGTGTGTGTTGTGTGAGTCTAGCACAGCACAGTATACAACCTGCACCTGTATCTGCCCTTCTGCCCTGGTGTCATCTAATCCAGCCATCTGCAGGAGTTATTGTGTGTGTTGTGTGAGTCTAGCACCGCACAGTATACAACCTGCACCTGTATCTGCCCTTCTGCCCTGGGTCATCTAATCCAGCCATCTGCAGGAGTTATTGTGTGTGTTGTGTGAGTCTAGCACAGCACAGTACATACAACCTGCACCTGTATATCTGCCCTTCTGCCCTGGTGTCATCTAATCCAGCCATCTGCAGGAGTTATTGTGTGTGTTGTGTGAGTCTAGCACAGCACAGTATACAACCTGCACCTGTATCTGCCTCTGCCTGGTGTCATCTAATCCAGCCATCTGCAGGAGTTATTGTGTGTGTTGTGTGAGTCTAGCACAGCACAGTATACAACCTGCACCTGTATCTGCCCTTCTGCCCTGGTGTCATCTAATCCAGCCATCTGCAGGAGTTATTGTGTGTGTTGTGTGAGTCTAGCACAGCACAGTATACAACCTGCACCTGTATCTGCCCTTCTGCCCTGGTGTCATCTAATCCAGCCATCTGCAGGAGTTATTGTGTGTGTTGTGTGAGTCTAGCACAGCACAGTATACAACCTGCACCTGTATATCTGCCCTTCTGCCCTGGTGTCATCTAATCCAGCCATCTGCAGGAGTTATTGTGTGTGTTGTGTGAGTCTAGCACAGCACAGTATACAACCTGCACCTGTATCTGCCCTTCTGCCCTGGTGTCATCTAATCCAGCCATCTGCAGGAGTTATTGTGTGTGTTGTGTGAGTCTAGCACAGCACAGTATACAACCTGCACCTGTATCTGCCCTTCTGCCCTGGTGTCATCTAATCCAGCCATCTGCAGGAGTTATTGTGTGTGTTGTGTGAGTCTAGCACAGCACAGTATACAACCTGCACCTGTATCTGCCCTTCTGCCCTGGTGTCATCTAATCCAGCCATCTGCAGGAGTTATTGTGTGTGTTGTGTGAGTCTAGCACAGCACAGTATACAACCTGCACCTGTATCTGCCCTTCTGCCCTGGTGTCATCTAATCCAGCCATCTGCAGGAGTTATTGTGTGTGTTGTGTGAGTCTAGCACAGCACAGTATACAACCTGCACCTGTATCTGCCCTTCTGCCCTGGTGTCATCTAATCCAGCCATCTGCAGGAGTTATTGTGTGTGTTGTGTGAGTCTAGCACAGCACAGTATACAACCTGCACCTGTATCTGCCCTTCTGCCCTGGTGTCATCTAATCCAGCCATCTGCAGGAGTTATTGTGTGTGTTGTGTGAGTCTAGCACAGCACAGTATACAACCTGCACCTGTATCTGCCCTTCTGCCCTGGTGTCATCTAATCCAGCCATCTGCAGGAGTTATTGTGTGTGTTGTGTGAGTCTAGCACAGCACAGTATACAACCTGCACCTGTATCTGCCTTCTGCCCTGGTGTCATCTAATCCAGCCATCTGCAGGAGTTATTGTGTGTGTTGTGTGAGTCTATCACAGCACATCTGCACCTGTAGTTCATCTTGTGTGTTATGTGTGTGTGAGTCTAGCACAGCACAGTATACAACCTGCACCTGTATCTGCCCTTCTGCCCTGGTGTCATCTAATCCA